>JAODAL010012964.1:27500-93219 GCA_025379985.1 Phyllomedusa bahiana
AATTTTTTAAAAAAATTTTTCCAAAAAAAAAACAAAAAACCCCCCCCAAAAAAAAAAAAAATTTTGGGGGGGCAAAAAAAAGGGGGGGGGGGAAAAAAAATGGGTTTTTTAAAAATTTAAATTTTTTCCCTTTCCCCCCTTTTTTTTTTTCCCCCCCCCCCCTTTTTTTTTTAAAATTTTTGGGGGTTTCCCAAAATGGTTTGACTTTTTGGGGGCCCTTCCCCAATTTTTGGGGGGGTTTTTTTTCCCCCGGGGGGGAAAAACCCCTTTGGGGAAAAAAAAGGGGGGGGGGGCCCCCTTTTGGGGGGGGTTTTTTGGGGGGGTTTTTTTTTTGGGGGGGGCCCCTTTTGGGGGGCCCCAAAAGGGGGGGGAAAAAACCCCCCGGGGAAAAAACCCCTTTGGGAAAAGGGGGGGTTTTTTTTATTGGGGGGGGGGGTTTTTTGGGGCCCCCCCGGGGAGGGCCCTTTAAATTTGGGGCCGTTTCCCTTTTTGGGGGGGGTTAGGGGGGGTTTGGGGGGTTTGGGAATTGGGGAAATTTTTTTTTTAAAGGGAAAATTAAACCCTTTTTGGGGGGGGGGGGGGGGTTTTTCCCGGGGCCCCCTTGGGGGGGGGTTTTTTTTTTTTAAAAAAAAAAATTAAAAAAAACCCCCCCCGGTTTTTCCCCCCCAAAAGGGAAATTTGGGGTTTAAGGGGGGGGGCCCCCCAAAAAAAGGGGGTTTGGGGCCCAAAAGGGCCCCCCGGGGGGTTGGGCCCCAAATCAGGGGGGGGAAAATTTGGGGAAACCCCTTTTTGGGGGATTCCCCCCTTTTTTAAAAAAAAATTTTTTTCCCCCCCCGGGGGCCCCCCCAGGGTTAATCCCAAACCCCCGGGAAATTTTTTGGGGGGGGGGGGCCCCCCCCAAAGGGGCCCTTTTGGGAATTTTTTCCCCCCCAAAAAAAGGAAACCCCCCCCAAAAAAAAAAATTTTTTTTTTCCCCCAAAAATTTTTTGGGGAAAAAAGGGACCGCTTAAAAAAAGGGGTTTTTTTTAAAAAAAAAAGGGGGGGGTTTTAAAAAAATTTTTTTTTTGTTTGGGGGTTTTTTAAAAAAAAAGGGGGGTTTTTTTTGGGGGGGGGGAAAAAAACCCCTTTAAAGGAAATTTTTGGGGGAAAAATTTTTAAAAAAAAAAAATTTTTTTAAAAAAAAATTTCCCCCCCCGCCCCTTTTTAAAAAAAATTTTTCCCAAAAAATTTTTTTTTTAAAAATTTTTTTTAAAACCCTTTGGGGAAAATTTTTAAAAACCCCCCCCCCCTTTTAAAAGGGGGGGGAAAAAAAAAACCCCCGGGGGAAAAAAAAAGGGGAAAAAACCCCCCTTTTTAATTTTTTCCCCCCGGGGTTTTAAAACCCCTTCCCCCCCAAAAAAAAAATTTTCCCCTTTTTTAAAAAATTTTTAACCCCCCCCCTTTTTTTTTTTTTTTTTTTTAAAAAACCCCCAAAAAAAAGGGGGGGGGGTTTTTAAAAAAAATTTTTTTTTAAGAAAAAGGGTTTTTTTCCCCCTTTTTTTTTTCTTTTTTTTAAAAAATTTTTAAAAGCCAAACCCCTTTTTTTTTTTTTAAATTTTTTTTTTTTTGGGGTTTTTTTAAATTTTTTTTTAAAAACCCCCCTTTGGTTTTTTTTTTCCCCTTTTTTTTTTTACAAAATTTTTTTTTTTTTTGGGAATTCTCCTTTCCTTTTTCGGGTTTTTTTTTTTTTTAAAAAAAATTTTTAAAAAATTTAAAGGGGGCCCGGGAAAAAATTTTGGAAAATTTTTTTGAACAAGTTAGGGATCCGGTTGCATGTGCGACCTCTGCGACCCCTATAGCTACACCACTACATGCAGCTCATTTTGGTTTAACCTTCTATCTTCAAGCATATTATGGGCTATAGAATTAGTATAAACAATAGGGCGCTTCAAAAATCAACGACGTATGTTATATTTATAATGAAAGTTGACGCACATATTCAAATATTAGTGTATACATTTACCTTGTATCTTTTTAGATCCATTGCAACAAAATAAACGCCACGGCAATGATCAAATCCCCTTTGAAAATGAGAAATAGACCTGTTAAATTAATGGTAAAGGCTCTGCTGGTCACAATGGGTTAAAAATAGAAAAAAAAACTTAACCTACCTATGAAGCTTGCGCCATTCCCCTCCTGCCACTACTCCAAATCCTCTCCACCAATGATGTCACATTCAATTGGTCATGTGATGCAGCAGCCAATCACTAGCAGCAGCAATCTCTGTTTGCATAAATGGCACTTGACCCTTAAGGCCAATGATTGGCTGCAACATCATGGGATCTATGAATGTGACATTACTAGCAGGGTGGTAACGAACTGGGCTTCACAGCTGAGTTAAGCCTTTTGCAATATTTTGAACCCTTTCCAACCAGCAGAGCCCCTTTTATTTCAATAATAGACACCCCCTTTAATTTATTAACTGTATTGTTGAGGGATCTTATTAGAAATTTCTATTGGTATTTATTATATCTACGGACTAGTTTTATACCTTTTCCTCTGTAGATTTTCTTTACGTTTTACCAACTGCAAATAGCAATCTACTCCATGCAGATCTGCTCTCAGTTTTGGGATTTATTTTTTAGAATCCCAGAACACCTACAAAACCTTGCAGACGAGCAGCTGGCAAGCACATGTTTGCCTGATCCTGTAGTGAATCTTTTTTATGACTAGAGAACCTCTTTAATGTGGTTAGGGGACATTCTTGTATACCTTTTATTTCGGAGTAGCCTGGTGTGAACTCTCTCTGAGATTCTCTGAGAAAATGATCATCGCTTCTGGATTATAATTCCCCCTACGTATAATCTGGTAGAATTAATCCTGAATCTGTACTTTTATGTGCATATCTATGTCAGAATATAAACAGATGCTGATTTTATTGTTGAGATCCCCATATTTTTGGACTAAAGACCAAAAAAAATTGACTATACGGGTATGTTCATACTATAAGGGGGTATCCAGTCCCCCAGTTTTCTCTGTACAACTGCCTCCAGGGAGTATTTTAGATCATACATGCCAACTTTTGAAAATAAGTAGGAGATTTGAAGGGGCGGCGTGCATAGCGCGTCACAATAAAAATGTTCATATCCACGCCCATCTTTTATGTAAGCCAAGCCCCCTTCAAAAAGCCTCCCCTAATCCCCTAACTGTTTTAATTTGGGTTGGGGAAAAAAGAAAAATTTGGGGTTTTTTTGGGGGCACCCCGCTTCCCCGGAAATGGGTTTTATTTTCAAATTTAGCCCCAGGGAGTGGGATTTACTGCCAAACTGTGCCCCAATGGTTTTGGGATTTTTCGGTGCCCTATTTGAACCCTGTAGCCAGGAAGGGAGCCCCTGTAGCCCCGGGTAATGGGCCCCCTTTTTAGCCAGGGTTTTAAGGGGTTTCCTCCAATAGGGCCCAGGTAGTGCCCCCAAAACCAAAGGGAGGGGCCCCCAATTTCAAGGTAGATGCTCCTTACAGCCCGGCAGATGCCCCCTTTATCCAGGCATTGCCCCCAAGAGCCCGGCAATTTCCCCCCTTGAGCCCAGGGGATGGGCCTCCTTTTAGCCGGGATAAAGCCCCAATGATCCCCGTAATGCCCCCATGAGGGCCAAAGTAGATGCCCCTTTTATCCAGGTAGATGCCCCCATGAGCCAAGTAGATGCCCCCTTTATCCAGACAGATGCCCCCTTTATCCAGGCAGATGTCCCCATTAGCCAGGCAGTGCCCCAATAGCTGTAACATTTAAATAAAAACTATTTCCCACACCCTCCCTCACATGCACTCAGACACTGCACACACACCCCTCCCCTCACCAATCAGCCACCCCCTCCCAACACTCACCACCTGCACTCACCTGTCCTGCTGGCATCCTAGTTTTTCAAACGCTGCTCTGGGAAAGGAGGCGGAGCTTCGTAGCTCCCACTAAGCCCCGCCCCCTTTCCCCGCAGTGCTCTCGCAGCTTCCTCTGAAGCTAGGAGAGCATTGCCGGACAGAGCACAGGACAGAGGCTGTAGGGAAGCGTCAAGAACGCTGCCCGATGCCTCTTTTTCACGATAACCTCTAGCATCTCTTCAGATGTGGGAGGTTAAGCCATCCAAGCGGGGATGGCGGGACACGGCCCCCCATTAGCGGGAGTGACCCGCCAAAGCCGGGAGGGTTGGCAAGTATGTTTTAGATCCCAGGTGATCACTGTAGCCCTGTGACTGGGTGCAGCAGTCACATGGGATATGATAACATGCTGGAGGCTGGCTATAGAAAGAAGACATATATGCCAGGAGAACAGTGGGAAGGGGAATACAGTGTTTCTATATTTTTCTTTTAAACTGAAAAATTTGGGGGACATGTATTAAAACTGTCTAGGTCTAAGACTGTCTTTTTTGCCTATAGAAATCAATCCGAGTTCCCTTTTATTTTTTCAGAGCACTATTTGAAATGACTGGGGTGCTCTGATTGGTGACTATGGGCAACAAAGAAAGTTTTAGACCTAGACAGTTTTCATACCTTAGTGCGTTAAGTGGCTTGATGGTGGGTTAAGAAAGGAATAAAGGAGAAGAGATTAGTTATGGTTAGATTTAGTTTAAAGCTAGTTTGGAAAGTGATTGGGGGGGCTTTCTTTCGCCGGTTTTAGCTTACAGTACTACCTTATTAGACAGGTAAAGGTCCTTGAAGGAACAAGATTGGAAGGCAATCAAAGAAATTTTGAAAAGTCTATTTGGTTGATAATACAGTTGAGGTGCCCTCCTGTTGGGGGCTTTGGGCCTCAGTAGTTATGAGGAGTCAGTTCACTATGTTTGCAAAGTTTGTGCCCTGGAATTTGGTGACTGCTGCCAAGGGTCTAGTACATTGACTGTACAGGAATCCGACAGGAATCCAGTGGAAGATACATGCTTTAAAATCCACCAGAATCCTGTAGATTTCAAAACCAACCGTAAAAAATCCATGCTGTCTATAGGGCACCACTTAGGGTATGTTTATACGGCGTAATTGCACCCCGTACAGCGCGGCTGCAATTACGCTGGGTGATTGGGGAGTACACGCTGATCAGCGTGTACTCCCGCGGCACAGGGGGGCTGGCGGCCCGCATTGACATGCATTACTAGCGGCACGTATTCGGCGCAAGTAATTGACATGTCACTTATCTCCCCACGTGTACAACACGATCGTATTGTACGAGCGGGGAGAGGAGGCGTAATCCATAGTCCTCTATGAGAACTCTATGGTTGTTTATTGCTCAATTAATGTTATGCTATTTAAATGATATTTAAGTATAAAAGTTTGTACAGTTTACAAGAAAAGTAATTGTTGAGGCCTTTAACCACCATAATCTTGATGGCTGTGATTATTTAAACAGGGATAGGGATGGGTAATAATGAAGGAGTGGATGGGGGTGTTTAGTAAGGGGCAGATTGCCAAATGACTGTGTCTTAACTCCTCCAGTCATGTCTTGAATTCAATTCAGTAGAGAATATCCCCAACAAATCTGTAATAATTACTTGGCATAAGTTGACAAGTGGGTGGATATTTTTCACAGCAGCAGCTTAAAACCATATTCACTTTTCTCTTGCTGTAATACACTGTGAATTTTCTGCTTGCAAATTTGCTGTAGAAAATCGGCAGCATATTGGCGCTTTGTGAACATATCCAAACAAATAGCAAAGTTTCATGGCCGTATTCGTGTTTTTCACATTGCTGGTATGTGGGGCTTCTAATGCTATACATGTGGAAGTGAGCAGTGTTAGTTTAGTGACAAGGATATTTTGTTGGCATAGAGCCTTATCTCCGGGCAGTTACAATAAACTGTGATGTGTTTTCTGTTCTAAAGTCTACTCATCTTCCATGACCTGAGGGCAAAGTATCTGATAAATACAGAAAGTTCATAGAGTTAAGATTAATTCTAAAGTAGCAACCTGTGACCAGTAGTAATAGTTACGTGGAATTAAATAAGTCAAAATCAAAGCCAAATGGTTGTACAGATGGTTTAGACTTATACTGTATAATCACCATGTTACATTGTTAATTAATAATAATAATCTTTATTTATATTGCGTCAACATATTCCGCAGCACTTTACAATTTGAAGGGTGTAGGTGCAGACAAAAAGACATACATTGCACAATAAAAAGCTACTTACAGATGAGACACAAGGTGTGAGGGCCCTGCTCGCAAGAGCTTACAATCTATAAGGGTGTAGGGTGAGACGAAGGGTAAGAAGTGCTAGACTTACAATGGTCCAGCCATGTGACTTAAATATGGGGTTGTTTTATGTAGAATTTGGATGGACCTGCCACCCAGACAGTACATCATTATACAGATAAGTGCCTAAAATGAGTGTGCTAGAGAGTGAGGGGGGGTTGCCATTAGGGATTCTGGTAAGCCAGACTGAGAAGATGTATTCTCAAGGCCCTCTTAAAGCTATGAGAGTTCTGAGTGTGCCTGATCGCCTGCATGTTCCAGAGAATTGGTGCTGCACATGTGAAGTCTTGGAGACGGGCATGGGCGGTTCGAATTATTGAGGAATGTATTCTGATATCATCAGCAGAACGGAGAGAACGGGTAGGGTGGTAGACAGAGATTAGGGAGGAGATGTACAGGGGTGCAGCACTGTGGAGAGCTTTATGGGTGAGAGTGATTAGTTTATTTTGTATTCTATACTGAATGGGCGACCAGTGCAGCGACTGACACAGGGTAGAGGCATCAGTATAGCGGCTGGAAAGAAAGATCATCCTGGCTGCTGAATTCAGGACAGATTGGAGGGAGGAGAGTTTACAGAGAGGGAGACCGATAAGCAAGGAGTTACAGTAGTCAAGACGAGAGTGAATAAGAGCAACAGTATTAATTCAGTTCATTTTAAATTATCCTCCAAAGAAACAAAAGCCGAAATGTGATTTAAAAGTTCATAGTTAATTCACCAAGCTTAAATCTAAAAAATCTACTTTCTTGTGTCCTGAACTTTGTAGATTTTGGGTTACTCATCCTGCTCACTTTAAATCATACCCAGTTATTAGTAAAGAAAATTCTTCTTCTCTATCGCTGGATCTATTATCCTACAAAAACAGGCAAGTCTTGGTACCTTATATTAATGTTTACTGAATAACATTAAAATAATTAAAATAAGGACCAGTAATGCAAAAAAGGGCAGCAAAACTCATGGGAGTCTCCTTAGTGTTTACAGGAAATATAATACACCACATATACCGGGGTGGCGGCATTCTCAGAGCACTGTAATTCAATGAGTATGTGTTATTGCTGATATCCCCTACATGTGCTGTAATTGACTTACTTTTGTTATTAGTGTTGGGGTTTTCTGGCTAGGGCTTCTTTGAATCAGAATTCATAACCCAATAAATGGATAGCTTACACATCGGTTTGGGCACAGGTGCTAAGCTAGTATATATACATCACATATGAATTATATTAGGTTTACTTAGGCACATGCACTTTAT
The DNA here is from genome assembly GCA_025379985.1 of Phyllomedusa bahiana. Lineage (NCBI taxonomy): Eukaryota > Metazoa > Chordata > Amphibia > Anura > Hylidae > Phyllomedusa > Phyllomedusa bahiana. Next base: position 34,964 of record JAODAL010012964.1, read on the forward strand.
GAAGGTCTAGTGACATTCATGTCAGATGTTTGTGTATAGGTTCTATGTAACTATGAATCTGTCAATCATGCATAACATTATTTATTATGTGACCTGATCTAATACTCTGCTTTCAATTTCTAACTTTTGTACTTTTTTACTCACTACATTAATAAACGTATTGGACTGTTTGCACTTGCACTTTATTTTTTTGCACATACACTTTTAGTTATACATTTACTATTATATATGAAATGAAAAAGGTATGCTCTGGTTTAAAAACATAATCAAAAACACAACACAGACCATACGTACAGCTCAATGGCTGAACTAAAGACTGAACCCAGTAGGAGGCAATACAGGACCCAGTGCTACTTGGGAAAGATAAACAGGTGCAGGTAATTGCTGAGCAGTAGCTCACACACCCCACCACTAGGTGAACAATTAAATGATAAAAAACTGCACAATAAATTGATACCTGTTCATACTAGCATACAGAAAAGCCACAGTATAATACATCCATATAATACTGGTTTAAATACATCCAAAAGGAAATAATATTGGTGCTGCACACCTTTAATCTGTAGGAGAATTAACGTTCCCATATAAGGTTTCATTAAATCCACTGCACACCTAATAATTATTCATAAAATGTGTACTTAAAGCAGATATATAGATGAACAGGTCCAATAACTCTCCATGCTGTAGCAATCAAGTGAAATGCTACAAATGACAATGTTGTAAGTCCTGATATATGTGAAACATTTTGGCCTATGTTAGCCTTCTTCTGACAAGTCTGATGACCAGGAGCATTGTTAAGCTTTTTTATCTGGGGACTGTGCCCCAAATAAAAAGGTTGTCGCCCCTAATCCTCCACAGTGGACTGGCCCACTGTGGAGCCGGTGAAAAGCTCGGTGAGCTCCAAATCTAACACTATTTTTTAACTGTATGCGCATCTACAGAACACACATACAGTTGAAGCTACAGCAGAACAGAAATCCATTGGCTCCCTGCTCCGCTGATTGCTCCTGTAGCCAGCTTGCATCTGTAGGCCTCAGGCTTACAGAAGACAATAGGGGGCGCAATACAGTGACTGCATCATGTCACCCTGCACAGAAGAAAGGCTGAAAGATTCAGTTGCGCGGTGGGGGAACAGGGACAGGTTAATTATTATTATTTTTTTTTTTAACTTACATTAAAGAGTAAGACTTTGATTGAGACTCAGGAGCTACCTACCTAATTGAAGGGAGAGGGAGTATATACCTATTAATCTAACAGGAGCCTATATACCTACCTACATAACAGGGGGCGATATACCTTGTTTTGTTTTTTTACCTACCTAATAGGGAACCTATACAGTTATCTACCTAGTTGGTGGCCTATCGTCCTACCTAATGAAGGTTTAAGTACCTACTTAACTGGAGGGCTAGGTACCTATCTACCTTATGGGTGCCTAATTACCTATCCAATGGAGGGAGGCAACCTACCTACCTACTTAATGACAGGGCCTTCCTGCTTAATTGGGGTTTACTTACCTTAAATGGGGTATCTACCTATCTGCCTACTTAATTTGTGTCATACCTACCAACTTTATTGCGCATTTCCCTACTATATGATGACACGAAAGAAGACCAAAACTGTGTGCACAAACAGAAGCCCTTATGGCCATCTGGGGGTATTATTACTATTTGGAATACAAAGGGTTCATTATTATGATTTGGGGCGCTATGGTTGGGGAGTTTGTACAGAGGTGGGACACAGGCAGGGAGCTGCTGGAATAGTAAGGAGTTTAAGATGTTTGTGTGGTAAATTATGTAGGAACAAGTTGTGGCCAGCAGAAGTCATAATGGCGGTCTGGACCAATTGAACAAGAAAAGGGAACGAGAACAATTCCCATCAGAAAATATGTCTCCTGTGATACAGTACATGTCTGTAGAGCCTGTGTACAACTGGAAGTGACTATGTGATGGGCACATTTGGTCATGGGCTGGCAGTTTTATTTGATCCTCATGTAGCTGTACTATTAGTATTGATGGTTTTGGTACAATGGGCTTTTTAGTAACAGTATGAAAGTATGTATGGTGAGATATTTGTTCCATGTAGAGGTATTTGGTAACTGCATGACTATTATTTAAAGGTATACGCTATAATACATATATGAAGCTTTTAAAATAGGGACATTTTTCAGTGCTGATTTTTATTATACAGTGTAAGCCTGTGTCCCAGATATTTTAGGACCCTAGCAATGCCCCTACTGCTGAAACGTGCAAGTGGCTGCAGCGTATACTGTGACATGCAATGCCGCTAAAGAAGTATGGAAAAACCAAGGCGTCTGGGGTAAAATGATAAATGATGTCACACTCTGAGTTACATCTAATAATAGCTTTCGTTCTTAAGTAGGAATCATTTGTAAGTTGGATGTTTGTAACTTGAGGGCTGCCTGTACACTCTAAGGAGACTCCCCTGAGTTATTTATTATTATCATTTATTTTGGAGTGCCCTTGATTCCAGGGCGCTGTACATTTCAGGCGGGTACATAAATAACATTGGTCAAACAATTACAAAGTGACAATAAGTGACTAACAACTGGTACAGAGGGAGAGAGGTCCCTGCCCGTGAGGGCTTACAATCTACAGGGAAGGGGTGAAGAGACAGAAGGGGAGGGGCAGACATGTTTGTGTGGCGGAGCAGTGCAACATGGTTAATGTTGGTTATAGGCAATCCTGAAGATGTAGGTTTTCAAGTTACGTTTGAAGCTAGTGAGAGAGGGGGAGAGTCTGAGGTGTTGGGGCAGAGAGTTCCAAAGTGTGGGGGAAGCACAAGAGAAGTCTTGGAGACGGTTGTGTGAGGAGCTGATAAGAGGAGAGCGGAGGAGAACGTCCTGTGAGGAGCGGAGGTTGCGTGAGGGGAGGTAATTAGAGATTAAGGCAGAGATATATGAAGGGGAGACCCGATGGAGAGCCTTGTATGCTGCCCTTTCTTGTTAGGCTATGTTCACATGGTGTAATTGCGGGGCGTAATTACGCCCCACAAATACGCCGGTTCGGGAGCGCGCGCAAGAACCCACGGAGAGGGGGGGGCGTGAGCCCGCCGGCCCCATAGACATTCATTACTAGCGGCACGTATTCGCCGCTAGTAATTGACATGTCACTTATCTCCCCCCGCGGCGTGTTGTCCGAGCGGGGAGAGGAGCCGTAATCCATAGTTCTCTATGAGAACTGTGGATTATAATAATGACTGGGACGTATCTCACCCTGTATTTAGCGCAGTACAGCATGAAATACAGGGCGAGATACATCCCATTTTAAGCCGTGTGAACATAGCCTTATACTTATTTTAAGAAATTTTTAATATAATTAAACAAACATTAACTTTAAGGTGTTTATCCTTTTTGTAGGGCAATAGTCTGCCGGTTATTTTCTATAGGTAGTGATGCACCTATAATGATTAATACCATTTTGCATACGTTTCCTAGGGTGTCTTGTTGATGACCACCCACCACCAGATTTTAATAAAAATGAATAAAACATTAAATGGGTTTTGTGAAAACAACAACTGTTGTCCTCATGCCCTATTATGAATTTAGATGTCATAGAAGGTGTCTCCAACTGGGCGGATCCATCACATTCATACATTTCAGCGATGGCCATTCATTTAATTGGTGCCATATACTGCTACTTTTCAGTTACACATTCTTGTGATTGATCAACTGGGGTGAGGAAAAACTGATGTGTAGTGATCAACTGGTTACTGTGCTGGCTTCATTTAAGAAAAAGGGGCTATATTTGTAGGATCTTTTTTTAACTGTTGTAAAAATTTATATTTATTAGGATTTCTTCTAACAACCATGTATTTTATCCTTGTTTTTTTTTAGAATTTCAATCAATGTTAAAAAATTATTAATCATTGTGACTTGTGTTGAATAAACCTATTTGCTTTAAAACTGCCATAAAGCAGAAACTGGTAATTCCTGCAAATAATACTTTAAAGTAAATACATGCATATAGGTATAGATAGTAGGAGATTTCCTATCATTTGATCCTTTCCTATCGGTTAAACACTTAAGTCAGCAGTTCTAGCCACATGTTTCCTGATCCCGCTGTGTAACCTTCACCCCTTCTTTGCACACCTCTTCTCCTCCCCTCCAAGCCATTCCCTCCGGAGGGCACAGCCTATATAACACTAGTACCTGTATGCTGGACCAAGGGACTGGACAGAGCTCAAGGTGCAGCATTGCCTGGTGAGTTTCAGTTAAGTCAATGTCCAAAATGTATTATCATACTGCAATATAGGCAGATTAATATTAACAGGAGGCTATTTGGGTACTTTTTTGTTTCTTTAGTTAGCATAGTATGATTTTTAGTTAATATAAGTTACTTAAAGCACAATAGATAATTCAGTCAATTAATGAACAGTGACCTGGAAATGACCATAGGTACCCCTCTTCTTTATTTCAAGAGTGTTAATATGTACATACAAAAAATAGTGCCATGGCATATAGTGATGGTGTGCATTATTATAATAATAATTATCATCATAGCACTGATACAACAACTGTGTTATAATTTACTTTCACCTAATATTACGACATTGTTCTATATATATATTGCATATGCATACATATTATATATTGCTATGTCAAACGCAGTATTTTTGTGTTTTGTGTACTATGATATTTTTGTTTTTTTATAGATCAGTTATTATAACCTAAACATGAAACTTTTGGTAATCTCCGCTCTGCTCATCCTTGCTGTGTCTGCAGGTAAGAACTGCCTCTTGACTTTCATGAAGCTAATGTAACTTGAAGTTTCTAATAGAACTAATGCAACAGTTTTTTCCGTGTTATGCACCAGTATTTGTATGCCAAAACTAGGAATGGGCTCAATGTATGGCAATATTAATTCTACTTCTGGCTTTGACTTACAAATACTGATGCATTATACAAATTTAAATATTGCTGTGTAAAAGTGGCCTAATCTTCTGACTTTCCTTTACTACTTAATACAGGGCTGTCAAACTCATTTGCACTGAGAGCCACATTAGCATAATGGTTACCCTCTAAGGGCCATTGCGTGCCAAATGGTCAGTAACATACCAAGATGTCCTTTAAGGTTGTGTGATAGCCAGCCCCATCACCTTTGTAGCATTGAGGTTCCTCAATTGGTTGGTAGCTAGGGGTTCCTGGGTAGGGCTGTAAGAGCTGTGCCAACTCTGTGAGTTGCTGAATAGAGAAGTGTTGAGTTTTAAATACAAGCTGGTGCCGCTGCCTGTGTTGGCGCTGCTGCCTCTGCCAAGCGCTGGCTGTGTCCTCCGGGGAAAGTGGAGAGCTGGTCCTTCTTCGTCTGGACCTCGAACATCCCTGCTCTAAGCTCTCATAAAATGGCGTGGCAGCCAGATTCGGCCCAAAGGCCTTGAGTTTGACATACCTGGCTTAGTAAGCAGTCCAATGACTAAATGGTTTGTAGTAATAGCTATTGCAAGACCTGGTTCACATTTGTGTTGAAAGTCCTGTTCGGAACCTCCACACCAGCTTTTCCGCCAGGGTGTCCATCGTTACACCAGAAACAATAGTGCGGCATGCTGTGCTATCCTTTCCATCATTCCCAAAGGAGCTTGCAACGGAGGTTACGAACAGAACCTCAGAAGTAGATGTGGACCAGGCCTAAATGAGCTCAAAGACCTGGAGAGCAGATCATAGGCCACATAGAAAATAGACTATGCAGCCACAATAAAATATTAGACTGTACTTACCCAAGCCATTTTTTGTGCAGTTTATTATGTGATCCTTCCTTCTCTTTTACTTTAAGCTGTGGAAAAACTGTGACAAGTATGGCTTGAATGAGTGCAGCCTTATTCTAAAGACACACAATATAAATCAGCAATCATTGTCTATTATGATGCATGCTGCACATAGAGTCATGTGGTTTGGGGTAGTTGGGAAATCAAATCCCCCCTTTGATTCTCTGCCTCCAATCACAGACAGAAAACCTTCCTGTGTACTGCTAATAGATTCACAATGATTAGATGCTTCTATAATTTGTAATTACTGTGTATGTATGTGTGTGTGTATATATACTGTATATATATATATATATATATATATATATATATATATATATATATATATTAGTATGTATATATCTTGTTGTGATATACACTTTCATTTAGGGGCATATCTAAAGCTCTGCACCAGTAACAATGCAAAACTATAACAAGCAGTGTAGCATGAGTGCATATACAAGTGCATCTAAAAAATTAGAATATCATTGAATGTTGAAGGGGTTGTAATTCATGCTGTAATGAGTCTATACAATTTATGGGTTTCTCTGTTTGACTTAAATTAACTTAAATTATTTATATAAATCTTTTCAGTGATATTCAATTTTTTTAGATGCACTAGTGTGTGTATATATATATATATATATATATATATATATATATATATATATATATATATATATATATATATTAATTAATTGATTAATTAAATGTAGGGGTATATTCACAGGATGCAGTTCTCTTGGGGTAATTGGCTACATGGTTTGTGAACATGGAGAATATAGGTTATTCACCTTTAGGCACGGCATAGCCAATTAACACATTGCAAATCTGCAGCAAATCGCAGAAAAACCACGTGGCTTATTTTTGCCCTTGTATCTAGAGAACTTGCTGTGACTTCTCTTTTTTTTTGTCTCTGACTCATGAACTCTGAGCAGACTTTCCTAACATTGTGCACACTGTTTACTGTTTTGCAATCCAGAAACTGATTAGAGTCTACAGTTTCTTAATAGATTGTAAGCTCTTCTAATAGATTGTAAGCTCTTGCGAGCAGGGCCCTCACACCTCGTGTCTCATTTGTAAGTAGCTTTTTTATAATGTAATGTCTGGTTTGTCTGTTATTATACCCTCTATATTGTAAAGTGCTGCGGAATATGTTGCCGCTATATAAATAGAGATTATTATTATTATTATGGGCCTCATTTATCAAACCTGTCTGTTACCCATAGCAACCAATCAGAGCACAGCTTTCATTTTTTTCAGAGCAGTGTAAGAAATGAAAGCTGAGTTGTGATTGGTTGCTTTGAACTCTGATTGGTTGCTATGGGCAACAAGGACGGTCTCACTGCTAGACAGTTTGGATAAATAAGGCTTACTGGGGCTTCTTAATATTGTCGTTATGACAGTCTCGTTATATTTGACCACTTATCCAACTGAGTCAGGACCCTCCTACTTGATAAATCAACCCTCAAAATATAGCACTACCGCTTTTACCGTTTGGTACCTCTGCACCATGAATCATGTTAAAACTGTTGGAATAAGGGGATAAATTGTAATTCCCACCATTTGATGCATAGGTAGTGATCTGAATGTGTTAAAGAGAACCTGTCACATAGGATGTGCCCCCCTTGCTGAGGACAGCACAAGCCAGTGTCAGACCTGCTGTTTCCAGCGCTGTCTCCCTTATTCTGTAAGATGCAGCAGTTTTAGAGCATTTACCCCTCAAATCTTATTCATAAGCTGATGTTAGCTCCACCTACCAAAGGTTAGCTCCGCCCACTGACAAATATTCACATGTTTCTACCTATTCAAAGTAATAGGTTTATCAACTGAGGTGGGTGGGGCTAGCCTCAGGTGGGCGGGGTTTGAAAAAAACTGACATTGAATGACTCTTCGAATGACTCTTCTGTCTGAAAACTGCAGATTTGAGCATTAAATACATGAAAACTCCAGCATCTTACAGAATAAGGGACACAGCGCTGGAAACAGCAGGTCTGACACTAGCTTGTGCTGCCCTCAGCAAGGGGGGCAAAAACTATGTGACACTGTTTAGAACGGACATTTTGCTGAGTAACAGTGTTGGATATATTTCCGCTTGTCATAAAGCATAAGTGCTGGGGGCACATATTGATCACATTAGCTGTATTTCTGGCATCAGTGCTTTCAGATTGGAAACCAAATATTGTTGCTTTCTTTTAGAAACGCTACCATGCTTGGACACAGGCTGCTTGTGGTATTGCAGCTCAACCCCAGTCACTTCTAGGGAGATGAACTGCAATATGAGACACAACCCAGGGACAGATGTTTTTTTCTGGAAGAAAGCAGACATGTTTTTCTAAACTTGTATAACCCCTTAAATCAAGGAAGATGAGCGCACACTAAGAAGGGAAGGGCCAGCGGGGAACATTCTGTCTTCTTGTCTTTTTTACCTTTAGTAACCCCAGTTTTATTTTTCATTTAACCTTTTGTGTCTTAATCCCAGTCTTTGCTGAGGAGGAAACCTTGCTGTCATCGTCGATCAGCTATGTACAGGAAGTGGCCAGTGATGTAGCCACCAAAACCACAGATGCCTTGAACCAAGTTAAGGAAATGCCGCTGGCCCAACAGGCTATGTAAGAATCTTCTTCATTTACCATCAACATGATAGAATCACTTTACTGCTATTACAATTATTATCCAAAATACCACTGGATACAGCCGGCTGGGCAGTCATTTTTACATTGATTCCTGTACTGTCACAGTATGTGTTCTGTTGTTAAAATGTATAGATTTAAGGGGTGTAGGACTTTACTCATGCCCAGCCACCATCTTGGACAGTCTGAGGGTCACTTACTTAAGGGATTGCCATCTTTTGGTAAGACTAATATGACGTACATGTTACTCTTACAATGGTCAGTACAGGAGAAAAAAAACAACATAAATCCTAGGCCATCTGACCACTAAGAGAACTCCCTTTAACTATGGTCTGTGCCCACTGCCCAGCACCACAAACACAGTATCTTCAGCCTGAACTGGTTGAAGCTTCCTGAGATCAGCCACACCTGCCCCCTCAAGCCCGGGTGTTAGGCCTCGTTCACACGGCTTATTTTGCTGCGGATTGGCGCCGTACTGCGCGCCGGATTTGCGCTTCAGTATGGCGCCAATCCGTTGCAGTAATTACGGTAATCCACTGCTCTCATAGAGAAGAGTGGATTCCGTCGCTCCTCCCCGCTCGGCGAATCCGCCGCGGGGGGAGAAAGTACATGCACATTATTTACGGCGCGGACGCGCCGTAAACAATGCCTTGTCTATGGAGCCGGGGAGCGGCGCCCCCGCCGCGCTCCGGCCCCGCCCCCGTCCCGCCCCTTATTCATGGCAGATTTGTGAGCTCAATACGGCTCACAAATCCGTCGGGAATAAGCCATGTGAACACGGCCTTAAAGCCCTTTCCTCGACTCAGCCATCATTCCCAACTTAGTCCAGAGAACCACAACCCTGGTGTCCTAAAGGACCAGGCTTTAATCAGCCTAGTAATACCTGGCCAAGACCTGCTAACATGAAAGTGGCCATCCCACCCAGTTCTTGGACCACTCCAGTAACAGCCGGCCCGGATCAGCAGCCACAAGCAGCTATACTAAAACAAGTAGCGTCAGACACCTATTGCTAATGACACCTATTACTGCCAACTCCTACTTCACTGAGGCCAGGCACCTTGGTGACAAGTATCTCGCAGGTCTCCTGCTGTAACCAACGTAGCAGCAGAGGCATTAGACCTGAAATCGTTCTGCCACAGGGGGTATTCACATGTCATTTTAACCTCCATTTAAAAGTATATGCTGAGAAACTCTCATATAGATTAGGTTAATAATTGAATAATTGAACCATTTTAACAAATACATTCTGGGTTTTTAAGAGGGATCCATTAAATATATGCCAATATAGTCCATAGGTGACAGGTGCCATCATCCATTTACCAGATCCACTACTTATAGGCTACAGTGGTAACATATTCAATGGAAAGCAATTGAAAATCTCTGGTATATCTGATAAATTGATACAAGTGACATATACCATACAGTGGTAGTTGTCACCAATAGGCTAATATGGTATTGTTTAACAAACATGTTTCCAATTTCATTAACTAGCATAGTCTACTGGCTAGATGGAGGGCCAAAAACAATCTTTTGGCCACTGTCTGACAATAGGCCTTTATGGATATGCTATACAACTGTCTATCATCCATATCCATCTTCTTCTCCTCCGGTCTCCTATAACTAAACGTAGAGAAAACTGAACCATTTTTTTCCACCATCCCACCTACCCCCCCACCGATCCCTACACAGTAAAAGGCTCTAACCACCCCGGGGCCCCGGCAAGTCCGCGCCTTTTGACAACCCTTGACTCCTCCGTCCTTAAAAGCCCCCCCTTCCAAGGGGTTTACTTCCCCTGCCGCCTCCCCCTGAAAAATATTTCACCCATCTCTCTTTCCCTGAACCCCACAATACAAAAAGCTTGTCCATGCTCTTGTCACTCCTGCTAGACACTCAACACCCTTTTTGGCCCCCCGTCTACCCCCCCCCCTTTTGCTCCCTTAAAAACCATCCTCAACCCCTCTGCCCCTTTCCCTTCACGGCTCCCCATTCCCCGCAAATTCAATTAAATTTACAAACCCATGACGCAAGGCTTTCCATAACCCTCTCCCCCCATACACCTCGCCTTAATTCCACTTTTCCCCCTCATGCAATCTCCATTCCTCACAGGACCTTCCCCCTTTTGCTCCCCTTATCACTTCTCAACAACCGTCTCCAAGACTTCTCTCGTGTTCCCCCACATTTGGGAACTCATTTCCCCCAACACATAAACTCTCCCCAATTTCCCCATCTTCAAAAGCAACCTGAAAAACCATCTGTTCTGGATTGCTTATAACCTACAATAACCCCGCCACCAGTACACCGCCCATGCCTGCCCCCACCTTCTGTCTCTTCTCTAATTCTTTGTAGACTGTAAGCCTTTGCGGGCACGGTCCTCTTTCCCTCTGTACCAGTTGTTAGTTACATACTGTTCCCCACGTACATTTGTAATAAGTTATGTATGTAACCACCCTCGAATGTACAGTGCCCTGGAATCAATGGCGCATTAAAATAAACAGTAATAATAATATTGAAAGTGTGCACATCAGGACCTCCACATGTACACTAAGCACTGTGAAAATACATGATGTAGACACCACCTTCCATGTGTAATAATATACCATCAATGCAAGTCTGAGTGAATATTTTGTTAGGGGACACAGAAGCTTTGAAAAGAACGTAGCTATATTTATAATCGCCTGATACTGAAATAGAACAAAAGTACTAAGGACGGCTTGAGGGAGAAGCTATAAAGGCAAATCTATGTTTTCAGTTTCTGCCTGGAGATGGACTTCATAAATACCTTATGTGGTAACTGCATGTTTAGGAGATAAATGAAATGTGATAAATAATGTAAAATTTGCAAGTACAGTATATCTGAAACCTGTCTGTTTGCTCCTTTTTTGTTTTAGTGGCTTATATGATTCTGGATACGATTATGTCAGCTCTGTCTATTCCTCAGTTTTGAGCAAGGCATCAGAGAGATGGGAACAGCTGATGAAGTCCTTCTAATGTGGTCCCACAAGCATCTGTTAACAAGTAGCATGTCTCTGATAACAGAGCATGCCTTCGTCTCGCTAATACATGCAAAATATCACGGAAACTGTTCTTTTTCCTACTAAGCCAAATTGTCCAACCCCTGCAATATTGTTTTGCCCCAGCTAACATCCATCTTTTTCTAAATTGTACTTTACTTTTTACTTTTTGGGGGTTTTTTTTGTTTTTTTTCAAGAATATCCTTTGTAAATAAAGCCATGTTGACAAAAACTTCTATAGTATTCGTTTCTTTAGCTGACTTATCAGTGGTTAGCCCATACTTGCCAATCCCCCGGCTTCCTCATGCAAACACCATCTGAAACTGAGTGTTTTGTGTGAGTGTGTCCTTAGGTAGATTAGGACATTTACGGATGGCTTAGGGGTGCTCCTAAGAGTGGGGTTTAAATCCCCCAGATTAGACTTTTTGAAAGTTGGCAAGTATGGGCTAACTAAAGTGTCAATGTGCAAGAAATTGCATCCATCCAAGCTGTTCTCTGTTCTCTGGTCTTACATACAATTCTCCACCATTGTGCACAGAGAACTATGAGAAGAACTCGTAAATCAAATCTCCTGGGCCTCAACAACATAGCCTCCACCTCCCAGAGCCAGAAAGACACTACAACCTCGGCAACTCCTATTGTTATGCCCTTGATTGTACAATACAAAAGTCAATCGACCACACTCACAAATGGTTGCAAAAAAGGAAATATTGTGCAGTAATAGAATAAAGTGACTATAGCTAACGTTTCTGTCATGCAGGACCTTTATCAAAACAGTCACAGAGTGTAGAATCTGTGAATAGTGAACAAGGGCCATAGCCCAATGGAGAAAGTTCTCAATGGGTCATGAACCTGAGCATTTTCCTTGTTATGAACTAAGCAGTGGTAACAGTCCACTTGAGAGTCTATGCATCAGGTGTCAAAACAGCACAAATCAGAGGCTTCTGGGCTTTGATGGGAAAAGTGAAATTGGGCCACCAGCTACCACGTCTCATTAACAATACTGGAGTCTTTTTTTGTGGCAGAAAGGCCTTTTGGCTCCCTCATGTTGCAGGGCCATGTAGTTTCTACTACACCCCCTTTAGCTACATCCCTGTCACTAATAGCTGGAGAATAGGGGGGATAGAAGAAAGAAAATTACAAAAATCATTGGATCAATTATTTAAACATTAATTGAAAACACTCTCAAAATATTTCACCCAATGAATCCTTCTTCCATAAGATCATAAATTTCTAACACATTTTCACCAGTCTTAAGGTTGAAGTGTAACCTATATTAAAATCATGCTCTCTGCTTACCGGCTTAGAGCAATTGCAACTCTTGATGCATTGCAACTGAAAGACACACACAATGTAAATAATGTAACTAAACCCATAGCACACAATCGTATCATTTATGCCCTTTAGTCATACTTTCTAATCCTCCATTTGTGCCCAGAAACAGGGACACAAAAACGGTGGTGTGTTTGCCAACCCCACACAAAAATGGGCATTCATGAATGAATCAGGGTTGCTCCCAGGTTGATCAGGGAATTCCCTGAGAATCTCCCAGAATTAGGATATGAAAAGTTGGCACACTGAGTAAACATCCACAATGCAGGAAGAATAGGTAAACCTTTGAATATAATAACCTGTAAATCCCCTTTCAGCAGTGAGTAGCCGAGTGGTTGCCTTGATTGAGGAGATGCAATAACACAAAAGGCATTATAATAGTTTTTTTTGTACATGGTCAACATATATGGCAGTTTTCACTTGGAGGCACAAATTTTATTACAGTCGTTGCAGCTGGCAATTCTGATGTGGTCATTCTCAATATATAATCTCAGTCTCCTTATATCTTTGTACTAAGGGTATAATGTTTGCTTCAATGTACAGTTAGTAACCACACTTTATCATCCATGCAGTAGGTGGTACTGGAAGGAAGAAATGCACAGAAAGGACACAGGGGTGTAACTAGAGAAGCCTGGGCCCAATTGCAAACTTTTGGATAGGGCCTCCCTCTCACCTCCCAGACCACAAACATTTTACTTGGACCTCTTAATAAGTCATGCAGTTACTAGATAACACAAGGAGTGAATACCTCACCATACATCTCACCATCACATTGCTACCAAACAAATCCCACTATACCAATACCAATATTACCAAACATTACCAATAACACTACTACAGAAGGACCTGAATATACTGCCAGAACACGACCACAAATGACCACCACATAATGAATGAATAATACCCCTATACTATTACTGAATAAAGATCAGTATATGCAGACTGTATATTACCGCCATGCAGTGATCATATAGTGGTAGATACAATAAATAAATAAATAAATTTCTGGAAAGAAAAACTACAGGGCCTCCCTCCCCTATTTTCCATAACCAGCTAAGGTAAAACCAACAGATGCAGCCTGATACTTTCAGAATGGGAAGGTCTAAGGATACTGTCCCTTCCCATTCTAAAAATACCAGCCCGCAGCCACCCCAGAAGCAAGCATTACGTAGTGACACTGGGTTAGTGTAAGCCTCGGGGTGACAAAAACCACCACTGGCCGACACCAAGCCTGAGCGATAGCAATGGAGAGGCATCTGCCAGATACCTCCATTCCTATCACTGGAATAAAATGGAAAAAAACCACACAATTTGCACAAAAAAAACTTTTATTTAAATAAACCCTCCCCGACACGAGCCCTCCTTAACCATTTTATGAAGAAAAAAAAATACCGAATCTGAAGTAGTCCAAAAGGGAACCTGTAAGTAAACAAATATTACACATACATAGGCCGGATTGTGTATCCAGCATCCAGGAATGTTGTGTGAAAGATGGTCGTCACCCAACGTCCCTGGACACTGGATATTCTATCCTGCATGCAGGAAAGCTAGGGAATTCACTAATCCCCCACGTGTGGCATCCAGTCTTCCTATCATAAGTAAGTGGGCTGACAACTGTTGGACATTCTAGGGACCACAAGCAGGAGAAATTGTTCCTTAATGTATGTTCACACTGCGTGTTGATTCATACGCTTTTAGATACATGTTTGGACCCAAACACGCATCTAATAAAAAAAAAGGATTTACTTTGCCTTTAAATGAAACACGATCGGCTTTCCCCAAAAAAGATCGCCGGGCCCCTTCAAGCGTCTTTCGGATCCTTCGAAAAATTTGACAGTCAATTTCGGTCCAAAAACACAGCAGGACCCCTATTTATACAGTATAGGGTGCACCCCTTCCAAAAAAAGATCCAAACACGCACTGCATGTTTTGGTAGTGTTGATCTGTTGGGTCCATCGCTGCCCCGCTTTTTGGATGCAATTTTCATCCAAAACGTACCAAAATCAATCCAAAATGCCGTGTGAACATTCCTTAGATCCAACCGCGCTGGCTTGGGACCAAACTGGTTTTGGGGCCAAAAAACCGGTTTTGGGGCCCAAGAAATCCACCCTCAAGTTTTAAACATTTTTAAAATTGTAAGTTTACTGTTACGTAAGGTTTTTTTGCTACGTTTCTTCTAAAATTTCAGTCTTATTTTTTTTGATAGTATATTAATTGTTATTAGTAAAGAAAACTTGTAAACATAAAACTAAGAAACCACCCTCTTGCGAACATCACCCCAGATCTAGACCAGATTTTTCAGCAACAGATTTTCAATTTTCAGTCCCTTTTAATACTGATCACCCTAACATAAAGGTTAGGAAATCAGCTAAGCAAATGTCTACACACACGGAAACCTCTCGGAATTTTGGCCAATTTTTGTTTTTTAAAATCGCAGAAAAAACCGACTGTACCACCTGTGTGACCGAAAAGAAAAATTATTTCTGTATTCCCCAAAAGGTGGGTTTTTTTCCGGACGGTTTAAAAATTTGCCAGATTCTGGCAGATTTTCAAAACTTCTGGATTTTTCGCAGAACTGCAGTCAGATTCACATAAATTCAATGTACAGGGCCGACAGCAACTGACCCTGGAAAAACGCGCAATCCAACAAAGTTAAAATGCACCACTGCCTGCTATATATTGAACTCTGTGGACTGAACAAAGTGCCAATATTGACCCCTATCCACTGTGAAAATCACCTACTATTAGCGCCTGAGCATCAGAACTGGAGCTATGAAGTAAATGCCTTTTGTACACCCCTGTTTTTTGTTCCATCATGGGGTGGCTGTGTCATGGTGTTGCTTACATGTTAACAAATGGCAGCAGGATCTACTATAGAAAGATAACAAGCTGGTGGAGCAAGTGCGATGCTCTGGACAATATTTAGTATGTTAAAGGAGTATGAGCATGGACAACCAAGGTGCTATCATAACAACTATATGAAACACTGCGATTGTGTTGCAGCAGGGCTAATCTGGTAGCAAAGGACCTCCTCCCCATCTCAGATTCTGCAGAGCTGTAGTAGCCGTGGACTCCAGCATCTAAGAAATTAAATGGCTGGAAGCATCAATATACTGATACGGGGAAGTGGGAATAATGCTATTTAACATGGTTGGTAACTCCTGTCAAATGGAGGCATTTATCAGATCCAGAGTCTGCTCCATACACTCCATCCAACATTTATGATGTGCATATATATCAACCGTCAAGATATGGTTAGTATTGGACATTAACCCCTTACCGCCATCGCCAATTTTGGCCTCTCTGACAGAGCCCATATTTATAAATCTGACATGGAGTCACTTTATGCGGAATAACTTTTTGAGACACTTTTACCTATCCATTGTGAATCAAGAATTTTTCTCGGAGACCCTTGTGCTTTTAATGTTAGAAAGAAACATTGGACCAAAAAGTACCTTTGTTTAATTGTGAAAAATATCAAAGACATCGTGAAAATTATATGAAAAATTAACATTCTTCAAACTCTGAAAGACAATAGTTTAAAATTCCACTCAAAATAGTTTATAGCTAGCATCTACCATATGTCACTGCATGTATGGCATCATTATTTTAAATGTCTTTTTTTATAACGACATAGGGGTCATTAGAAATGTAGTAGTTAATTTCACATTATCAAGGAAAATTGCAATATAAATATTAAATATAGGGACCCTTCGCCAGTTCAGCTGACGTGTGCATATTAATTGACCTGAATGTTAAGTCAACCCCCAGAAAAAACTTACAACTGACGGTAAACTGCACCCTTTAAAGTATTCAAACAGCATTTAGGAGTTAATTAACCCATTAGGTGTAACACAGGAAATAAAAACAAAATGGAGTAGAGACTTTACAAAAATACACTTAATTTAGCAGATCTTCAAGTATTTTTATTTTTATTTAAATATAAACCATTATTTCACATAGAACACAGCAGATGGTTACAAGGAGAAATTAAACTTAATATTGAATTCCCATAGATATCTGGCCGATTTTCAGAGAAAACCCATAAGTGGCCGCTATGTGAGCTAATTGTCCCACCAAAAGTCCCTAGAAAAGGAGGATCATTTATTGGACTTATTAGGGGTACCTCATTTCATAACGACTTTATAAAGTACCATTCTGTGATTGTGACACCCCTAAGGCCAAAACATCATAAACAACCACAAATAAAACCCAAATTAGGAAACAACAACCACCCTGATAATATATCCAGGGGATGCAGTGCGTATACATAATTTTTATTTTTAGGCAAAATAACAGTAAAAATGAAGAATATATTTTTTCCCAAATCAGCAAAGTGAAGCTTGAAAATGTATATAAATTATAAAAAGTAATCCCATGGTGAAAAAAGGCACCCAAAATTTTGTTACGCAAATTCTTCCCAAGTTTTTCGGCAATACCCAATATATGTTGTGTATAATGCTGTTTGTTGCATGACAGGGAGTATAAAAGAGGGAGCCTCATTTTGGCTTTTGTAACTCAGATTTGATGGGATGGTCAATACGCATTATGTGCAAAGCCCCCAAAGTACCATACCATAGTTGAAACTTGCAGGATGGTGGTTTTAATTGGACAATTATAGAGACAACAAGAGGGAAGAAAGGAATGTGAATAGTAGTAAAATTAAGCAAAAAAATCAAATTCTGCAAAAAGGACTGAATTATTTCAAGAATCCAATCCAGTTTTCATGTCACACAATGTATTAACTGTAGGGCGCAACAAATCACCACCTGATAGCTAACAGAAGACAAAGAAAGAAATCATTGATCCCTCTGTCAACTGCCACAAATGTTTCCAATTGTTTATTTCCTGATGCATTTGTAAAATAACTATCACACATAAATTAGCCATTTTTAATATGTTTAAAAGATCTCTAAGTATCTTTGAAGATCCAATGTCTTTTGAGTAATAAAAATTTTTTTGTATAACATCATGTGTGAAGAAGAGAGCAAGAACTCTCGAAAGCTTACCATCAAATATACTCAGTTAGCCTCTAACATGAATCTGCTGTAAAGCAAACTCACTAAGTGCTGTTAAAAACAAGTGCAGTAAAAAGCTGTCCCCACAATCATATAAGAGACATACAGAATTGAGAGAATCTTCCATCAGAAAATAAAACGGCAAAGAAGACAAGATATGACAGTGTCTTGATTTTATAAGAAAAAGCAAGAAAAAGTTGCCCGACAGATACCCTATAAACTCTATAATTGTTAAAAGAGCATTCTCATAAATTATAGTTTTTCAAGCAAAAACTGAGTTGTACTAATTATGATCTCTGCCATTTCCCCGACTCCCGTGAACTGCACTGATATAGTTATAAGATTGAATAATAGACAAGAAGCTCATAAATAAGCCATCAGACTAGGAGCTGCAGGGCACACCATAGCCCTGGTGATGTGAAACAGAACCATAGTGACATCTTGTGATTATCCCCACAAGATACAACATTGTCTGAAAGTATTATCCCCAAAACAAATACAGGGCAATCCCCGACTTAACATCGTTCCTGACTATAACATCCGTTCCCCCTAGTGACAAACGGAGACTTGTAGGGGCATGGCTGGGCATGGCTGACGACACACACCTTGAGTCAATGCCCCAAAAAAACCAAGTGCCAACATGCCACCGCGCACATAGCTATAAAGAAAGAGAGGGTGAAGTGTCTCTAAAACAGGAGCACAAAAGCAAACAAATGTAAAAACTGTTCCCTGCACTATCCAAAACTAAAAATATTTTTTTTTATGCAGAGTTAGTTAATAATAAAAGTAACCTGTTCCGAGTACATACAAATTCAACTTAAGAACAAACCAACGTCCCTATCCTGTTGAAAAAACCCAGGGACTGCCTGTATATCACATATGAAACTATGTGTGGGTCCGGATGCATACCATAGAGCTGCCCATAGGGGCAACTGTTAAAGGATGAGATTCAACTTTTCATAAGCCCTAATGCATCATTAAATGTGCTTAGTTCCCAGCCCAACAGTATGTAAAACATGGGTCTTTTGAAAATATTATATAACATTTAATAATTAAAGGAACCTAAAGATTTAGGAGGTCATCAGAAGAAGATGAAGGAGGGTGGCAGTAATTAACCGCCCTTAAGCCCGAACGAGCCTGAAGAGTAGTTTAAAGACCATAACAAATTTGTTTCGTTTTTAGCTCCTTGCATTTCAACAGTTGTAACAATATTATTTTTATCAATGACGCAGTGTAGGAGGCCTCAGTATAAATTCCGAGATGAGTTGTAACTTAATTGGGGGAATCTTTAATGCACTATAATATTAAAGAATTTATATATCAAAAATAATTTTTTATAATTATTGTTTTTATTATATATTAATTTTTTTACACCACTTCACATTTCACAATAACATGTTAATTAAACTCAACCGGTATATACGGTTTAATGGGGGTACCAAATATGTTAGTTTTTTTTTGTGTTTGTTTTTTTCATCTTCCAAAATATTTTAATTTCCAATCATAAAGAAGTGACCCCGGTTTTTTTACAACAATGAAACAATGACAAAAAATAAACAGTAAAAGACATAACAAGTCCATACAAACAAAACAAGCCAAATGGTCACTAATTATTACTGGACAATCGAAGGACTAATAGAAGGTTTTGAGTAGGAATAAGAGAACATATAATTTTTATATCAGTTTAAAGAATTGGAGGGAGAGGACAAGGTGAAGGGGGTAGGATGAATGGAGTGACAAACCAAAAACCGTATAGTCCCCTTTACAGAATATTTTCAAGATTCTAAAGAGAGCCCCTGTAAAGAATTAGGATTCTGACACAAAGACCATTAGGAGGTTATTAATTTATGGGATCAAATGAGGGGGACTACAAGAGCGGTATACGCAGTTATAGACAGGAAGTTAACTCTTTAGTATAATTTCCTTATGTAGGAAGTGAGGGGGATTTCCAGTGTATTAGCTGTCACTAAACTGGTATCCGTCAATTATGAGTGTAAAAGAACAGAACTTAAAGAACCAGGGAGAACATTAAGAAAAATCACAAGGATTGCAAGTCATGTGGGAAGAAAGAATACCAACAGAATTTAAAACAGAAGATTAGATCATCAACTTGTTTTCCAAAAGGCATAAAACAAAGCGAAGACCACCACCCCAAATGATAACACCGGGTACCATTTGAGTGCCGCATCTCCCGACACAGCACATGCAAAAAGTATAATGAACAAAGGCTAAGGCGATAGGGAGTCAATACCAACTCATAAGCAGTTTTTTTTGACACTTCCATAAGTGGTTCATACGCCTTTAGCATAATGCAAAGCGGCAGCAAGAGGCTGTAAACCAGTCCACAATAGAGAAGCAACATCTTACATCCTTTTCCCATTTGAACCGCACACAGTGTTAGGGTTAGTTTCCACCTAGGAGCAATAGTATGTTACAAGGATCTGAATAGCCCTTTTACAAATGGTTAGTGTTCACTTTAGGAAGTTGGAAATAAGGGGTGATACCTCTGGGGCAGCTGAGGCCATGGAACCTACCCTAGTAATTAATTGGCCATTATTTGTAGGTACTTAAAAAGGTAGTACGGTCTAGATTTTTGGCTAAGACAGTAGATCCAGTGGAAGGATACTCAGATGTTCCCCCACAAAAATCTGTGTCAACAGTGGGTAAGTAGTCCCCCAAGCAATCCCAGTCTTTTACAGAAAGGTGTGGAGATGCTAATTGATATAGAGATGGGGCATTCCTAATTAAGCACTCCACGCCATCTGTGTGTGTTAAAGTTATATTAAACCAAGCATATAAGGATGTCGGATCGAGGGTAGGAATGGCAGAGTGGTATTTAAGATCTAATAATTCCGCCAACAGTAGATCTTACACTGTGTAAGGGTTTAGTTGTGATCTATCAATCAGTACCCAAGTTGGAGTTTCCGGGTACCTCCAGAAAGGGAAAGGGTTCAAGTACAGAAGCAACATTACATAGCTTTTAAGTTCGGGACTGACATTCACCATGTTTTTATGTTGAGGAAAGAGAATATGCTTCCTACACCAAGCCATTTTATATCCTCCGCCCATATGAAGTTTCAGACAAGCTACTGGAAGTTAATTATGAGGCAAGATGGAAATAAGTAAAGAGGTAAAAAGATCTTAATACAAATAAAACTCGCGGAAGTAACAAGTCATTTTAGTGACATTTATCTGGCCAGTCCAAGAGAGAGGGAGGCCAGACAATCCGTTGGTTTAGTCCATATAAGAGGGAATTGTATACGGTATCAATAAAGTTTTGTAATAGTAATGTGCATCCAAGAAAGGGTAATCTTAATACCTAGGTAGGTAATGTGGGAATGGTGGGTCGCGACGATGGAAAAAAAAATTATCAAGACGAATGCAACTGGGGTAGCAGGCAGACATTACTCAGGAAGGAAAATAGGAAATATAACAAATTCGGCTGTAAAAAAGAGGAAATTGAGAACATCTCAAAAAATTTAAGTGAGGGCAACTAAAGAGTGCATTGACCGGGGATGTTGCAGATAATACATAATGTCCTTTCCGGCGAACAAGTCAAATTTTGTGGACTTGTCACGTACCCAGTACGAAGCAAAGATCCACTTGGACCACCGCAAGCGATGTATAAGCCACGCCATGGGAACGGAAATCTAAGTAGGTCCCCCGGTTATTACACCCAGAGCCCGTCGCAAAGAGCCGGGATGGACAAGCTGCTGCGGTGATTCGAACCAGGCTCGACCCCCCAGACGTGACTGCTTGCGGAGGCCAGCCGAGGTCATAGCGTGGAGCAGAATCGAACAGGCCAGGCCACGAAGTCGGGGACAGGCAGACGGCAGGGCAGGCGGCACAGATTCGAGGTCCGTGGCCAGTCACAAAGGACAGGGCAGTGCGGGCAAGAAGCGAGGTCAGCGGAACGGAAGCTACAGTTGAGACGGACACGGTATAATCAGTGAACAAGTGCTTAGAAGACATTTCCTCCAAAAGGCAACCAAATGCCTAAAGATCCGGCAATGACCCCAGGAAGGGGCAAGGCTTAAAAAAGGGCAGTGACCGGCAATGCCAATTATAACCGTACACTGGCCCTTTAAACTCCGCAGAGCCGGGTGCGCGCGCCATCGCCTTAGAAGTCGGTGGACGCGCGCGCCGGAGCCAGAGACAGCAACATGAGCGCGGGCCGGTAATTAGGAAAGAGCCGGCCGGCCGGGTGACGCGCCCCACACGCCCGCCATGCGGGCGGCCTGTTGCCAGGCTAGTGCGGATACCGCTGGTGTTCCGCGACCCGTGAGAACGGGGTCCCGCGGGCCCACCCTTGACAGTACCACCCCCCCCCTTCGGCCTCCCCCTCCTTCTGGTCCTGAGGTGAACCTCATGAATTATTTCCCGATCCAGAAAATTTTTTTTCTGGCTCCCAGGACCTCTATATCGGGCCCCGAACCCCTCCATCAATGAAAAAATCGCTTCCCCTCTGGAACCGTCTTCATATCTAGAATCTCCTTTACATTAAAGACATCAGATCGGTTGGAGTCGGCCTCAGGATGGGGGGAAAAGTACCCAGAGAAGCGATTAAGGATGACCGGTTTTAGCAGGGAGACATGGAAGAGTTCGGGACACTCAAGTGGGGAAGGCGGAGCATGTATTCAACAGGGTTAATGCGCCATGAGCAGACCTCGAAATGGACCCCAGGAACCGGGTGACCCATGCCTTATTAGCATGGGACACCTGAAGACGTATATATTTAGCCGACAACCTCACCTAGTCACCTGGGAAAAAGTTCTGGCGGAGACTTCGCTATTTGTTCGTCTATGAGCCTTGTAGCGGGCGTAAGGCCTAGGAGTAGCGAATGGCTAGATCTGTTTCCCAGAAAGCTTTTCATGTCCTGGACCAGCTCTTCCACAGCAGGGCCTCCGAGGGCGCAGAAAGGGTGAGGGACGGGCGGTAATGTCGCCCGTAGACAAAAAAGAGAAGGAGCAGCTTCCCTGCATCTTCCGATCCAATGAGTTATACCGGAAAACTCGGGCCCAGAGGGCAAAACAAGCTGGATCAATCATCCTGTGCGTGCGGAGACAAAGAGCGCAGGTAGCGAACCTAGGGACCTGGTTAACTCTCTCTACCTGCCCATAGGACAGGGGTTTTTGTAGGGCCCGAAGGAAAGTCCAGTTTCATTTGTAGTTGGTAACAGAGGGAGCGCCATAAACTTGGAAAAAAATGAACGCCACGTCCCGAAACAATGTGCTGCGGAACCCATGCAGCCGATATATGCAGAAAAAAATAGTACTGGCAAGAAGGCGAGGACTGAGGGTAGGTCCCGGCAGAGGGATAAAGTGTGGACATCTTAGAAAATCGTCAGTGGTACCACCCAGATCACGTGTTGCCAGCGGTAAGGAGGAGATCCGTGAAAAAAATCCAAGGCCCACATGGTGTACCCAAGGACAGCTGGGTAAAGGTAGAGGCAGGAGCAGACCTCGGTTTAAACGAGGAGACTTGTTCCGGGCACCAGGAAGCGCAGGCCTCCACGAACTCCACGAACATCCAGGGCTAGGGCACGGCCACCATAGAAAACGGGAGATGATAGAGCAGGACTCTGAACTCCTGGGTGCCCCGCCATACGGGAGCAATGACCCCCCAATGACAATATCATCTTCCGAAGATTGAGGACGGACGTATGTCTAGCCGGAAGGAATGTGTTGCAGATCACTGGTGCGGCAGAGATGAGCCGTTCCTGGAGGGATAATGTGCCGCGGCGTGGACTCGCCCCAGCTAACATCTCAAGCACGGGAAAGAAGGGCGTCGGCCTAGACATTTCGCTCGCGCCTGGCGAAAATGAATGATAAAATTAAACCGGGAGAAAAAGAGACCAACGAGCCTGGCGTGATTTAAAAGCGTTGGGCAGGTGCCTTGGAGGTAAACAGCATGTTATTATGGTCGTTAAGATAGATGCTTACAGGGTGACGAGCCCCTCCAAGAGTATACCGCCCACTGACCTCCAGAGCCAGCTTGATGGCCACCAATTCCCGTTCGCCGATAGAGTAGTTCCGTTGCAGCCAGGAAAAACTATTCGAAAAGAACCCGCAAGTGAGGGTATAGCCATGGGCCCCTTTCTGGGAGAGTATGGCCCCGTCCCCCACCGAGGATGCGTCGACCTCGAGAAAAAATGGTTGTTTCCATTATCAGCCGAGATAGCACTGCGCAGAGGCTACATGGCACATTTTAACATTAGAGAAGGCCCTTCCACTGCTGCAGGATCCAGCGCAGTAGGAATATGCGTTACTTCTTGTTAGAAGCCACATGGGAGACACCTCGAGGAAAAATGTGGTATAAATTGCCTGTAAAAGTTGGCGAACCCAGGAAACATTGATAAGCACGTAACCCCACGGGAACGCGGCCACAGTAGGACGGCAGACAACATTCGAGCGGGGATACCCTGCTGTAGACCCTTGTCAGAAATGATGTAGCCGAGAATGTGTAGGCTCTGCTGATGAACTGGCACTTCTTCTCAAGTTTGGCATATATGCTGTTGGCCCATAACGTCAGAGGACCAGCGCACAGATAACTTGATGGGATTCAAGGTCGAGGGGAGAAAACCAGAATAGTCGTCAAGAAACACAACCACTGCAAGTGAACAGAAGGTCCCGGAGAGTTGTCATTAGACGATGTCAGGAAGACGGCCCGGGGCATTGAGAGCCCGAATGGCAATGACCAGGTACTCGAAGAGCGCCGTCCGTCGGGTTAGAAGAAGCGGTACTTTCCATTCGTCGCCCTCACCGTATCCGTATGAGATAATAAGCCCCTCCAGGTCCAGATATAGTAAAGAACTTGCACCGCTCGTAGACGGTCCAAAGAGTCCCGTGATCAAGTTCAGGGGATAGCGGTCTTTATACCGAAATCATGTTGAGGCCACGATCGTCTAAGCAAGGTGGGCGCAGACTGTACCGTCCTTCTTAGCCGAAGAAACCCGGCCCCACAGGGGAGGAGGACTTTGCGTATAAACCTCCGCCCACTGGAAGATTCTCCTTGTATAGGTAGACATAGCCAAGGACTCAGGTACCCGTACCGTGAGGGCAAGCACACAGTCACCAGCCACGAGGAGGAGACGACCCGGCAGAAGATCAACGGACTATGACCGTCCGTATGGGCGAAGTGCGGCAACGTCTCATCTTCCTTCTCGGAGAAGACGACAGCAAAGTTCATGGTATGGTGCAGAAGGCCCGTCAGAGGCTTAGACGACCCCGAATAAGCGAAATGCCCCGGGCGAGGTGCCCCAAACATGTCGAGAACTGACACTTCCTCACTCCGATACCCCAACTTAGGACTATCGCCCGACAGCCAATTCGAGCACGGGAGCGTGGCGTAAGCAGCCACGGGATACCCAGGAGAAGGGACGAGTAGGAACGGGGAAGTACGAAGAGACGCAAGATCTCCCTCCTAAGCAACACCTGCCCACATGGTAGAACCAGGGGCTCATACGGAACCGCATATAGGATCTTGAGAATCTCTACTCACTGACCTGGGAGATGGAGAAAGGGCCGCTTACATCCAGGCGGATCACAGGTGAGGTTTATGATGCAGGTAACCAGGGCAGCGTCCAAGAAATATCACGGCAGACCAGATACCAAAAAGCAAGTATCTGAGAACTGGCACCAGACACAGTAGCCGACGATCAACGGGCATAGGTCATGCGAGAGAAGGGCATGCATCACACCTAGGACGCCTCTCCGTACGTGTCCCCTATGTGCCCCGAATCCCCCGGACGCTGAAGGCGCAGTGGTTGGAGGATCTGCGGAAATGGTCCCTGCACATGTCCGACATTACAGACAAAGATTCACCACCACGTCATCTGGTCCATCTCAGTGTAGAACAGGTGGGCCCGATCCACCTTCCATAGTGCCTCATACGGCGGCAGGTGGCGGATGGCAACAGAGGCGGCCTTTTAAATAACAAGGGGCACAGGACGAGGAATACTACGGGGTCTAGCTAGTCACCCGTTCCAGCCTGAGTTTCCACCGCGATCCGAGAAACGGATGGTCAATCCGAGATGGCCAGGAGATAAGGTCCTCAAGGAAGACTGGAGAATCCCCGGGCGGATAGAGCATCCTTGATGCGGCTGGAGAGGCCCTATTTGAAGGTGGCAGTCAACGCCGTATCATTCCCCGTAACAGCGGACGCCAAATTGCGGAACCGTACGGCATAAATCTCCTACCGATATCCCTGACGAAGATTTAGCAAGGCTTCCTCGCAAGACTAAGCCCCTAATGTTTCCTCTGGCGAAAACGGCTCCGGAACTCGAGAGGAATGTGAAGCCAGGTTAGCTAGTGTGACCGGATCGTCCCTGTCCCAGAGGGTGGTAGCCCAGGCCAGGGCTTATCCCCGAGAGAAGGCTTAGCACGACCGCCACCTTAGACCCGTTCGTGGTAGGAAATTGGTTGCCCATAATTCAATGAGCAGGAGCATTGGGTGAGTAAAAGCCCCTGCAGGCCTTGAGAGTCCCCATCGAAATTGGTCGGCATAGATAGACGGGAGCCTTGGACCCAGCGTTGGAGCCGAACCGGGGGGCCGCGGGAGCCTCTGGAGCGGGTTGTTGCTGCTGACGGAGGCCAGGAGCGCTGCAGTCAATGCGGAGAGATGCCGAGTATCTGGGCTTTATGCTAGCGAGCTGTATGATGACAGCATGAGCCACAATGTGGCGGTATGATCAGGCGTCAAACGGCAAGAGGTCACCATGGCGGGATCCATGGCCGTATCATACTGACACGTACCCGGAAACGTAGAAGAGGAATCCACTAGGAACCACCGCAAGCGATGGATGAAACCACGCCATGGAACGGAAAAAATCTAAGTAGGTGGTCCCGGTTTATCACCAGAGCCCGACGTCAAAAGCGGGATGGACTAGCTCGGCGGGAATTCTACCAGGTCTTCACCCCCAGACGTGACTTGCCCTTGCGGTGGCACGATGAATAACGAGGGTGCAGGAATCGTCAGGCAGGCTCGACGACTGAGGTACATGCAGAAGTTCAGTGGCAAGAGCGCACAGTATTACGTGGTCGTGGACAGGCACCAAGGTCAGGCCTGACATGCAAGAAGCGATGGACGAGTGAACGGAAGCAAAAGGAACGGTACAACCGGTAATATCAGGAACAAGGCTTAGAACGCTTCTCAATAGGCAAACAAGGCACTAAAGATCCGGGCAACTGACCCCAGGAAGGGGCAGGCTTAAATAAGGGCAGTGACCCGGCAATAGCCAATTAACCGTTACACGTGCCCTTTAAATCTCTGCAGTGCCGGCCGCGCGCGAAAGCGCACTTAGATAGTCGACGCTCCGCGCCGGAGCCTGATACTGCGAGACATGGAGCGCGGCCCCCTGTTAAGTAGGAAAGAGCCGGGCCGGCCGGGGTGGGTGGTGGGGGTGACGCGCCCACCGACCCGACATTCTGGCGGCCCGGTGCCGCAATGCTGAGCAACCCCGCGGGTGTGCCCGCGACCCTGACAGGGGTCGCGGGCCCACCCGTGACAGGACGATAGTTCTCAATGGGGATACCGGAGAATTGCAGTCATTGTCGTGATCATCTCCGCAAGGGGTTCGTATGCACATAAAACAGAGTTAAAGGGATAGTGTGACAGGCCTTGTTCATTTGCTGTTTGGGTTATCGAGAAGGGGGCATAGAGAAAACCCGATGTAAAACCCTAGCAGAAGGGGAGGAATAAGAGGAATAATGGCTTGATTATGGGGCCCATCAAATCCAAAATTTCAATAGTACTTCAGTCAGTTAAACCCATTGAGCCGATCGTGAGGCAGCATTTTTCTGCGCCTAGTGATAGAAGCGCAGAAGGGATTATTATCAGAGAAAATTTTGTGGATGAGATTCAGTACTCCATCCAAACACCATCTCTAGAGACTGAAGAAGGCGGCCTTTGTGACCAAGCACCTACTTGGACCTTGGTTAAAGAAGAGTAGATACAAAGGCATAAGCCTATATGCATATAAAAGCAAAGAATTTTTTATGTCACAAATAAGTAGGAGTATTGGACGTAGATATGGTGACTTGATATATGTGTCATTACCTTGTTATGGAGTAGTGTGGTTACGATAGCACTGGAGCATTTTCCGTGCAGGGGCTATCCTTTGTACAATTAAAAGCCTGAAAGGTAGAATGACAGGTTGGGGGTGCAATATAGAGGCTCAAAGATAATTTATAGTACTCATTTTTCAGTGCCAACAGGCCCATGGAGCAGTTGTAAAGTCTTAGGATGACCTTATAGTTGCCTCAAATATCTCCGGGTGTATAATGGAGCAATAAAGATGGCCATCGGCGGGGGGGATATGGAGACAGTTGACAAAGAAGGGAGGTTAAACTGTTTTAGGAAGAGACAATATTTGCTTTTTCAACTTTCGGGGTCATTGTGAACGTCCTACAAAATATATAAAATGATGGTAAAATTCGCAAAAGCAATTGCTATAAGTTGGGGATCGTGTATTTTAGTTTTAACGCGCGGTTAGTGAAAGTAAAAGAGTATTTTACTTCTATAGCTTGTAGGATACCTATACCCGTACCGGGCCAGTAGTTTATTGAAGACGATCCCCTTGGAATAAAGAATTTCCAATTGAGTAAGGACAGATGGTCTTAATACGTGGCCAGAATGAGAGTCGGAGTAATTAATTTTCTGCTGTTAGTTATTTTCCTTTGATTAATTAGAGAGGGAGCCTCCTTAAATTGTTTGTCGTAGGGCGGTTATTATCTTTATTAAGTCATTAATTAGGCATTCTCGCGATTGAATTTCCTCTTTTGGAATCTAGTTGAATGCAAGACTCCCCTAATAACAGGCCTTGATGTCGCAACACCATAGAGTCTCTTTTTGACGGGGAGATAGGGGAGTATATTTCAAAATAATCCGTGAGCCAAATTGAATCCTGGCTAGTAACGTAAGGAGATTTTAATAAAAAGTGATTTATTTCACCATGATGAGAATTGTAGGTCTAGGTAAGATACATGATAGTAGATGAAGATATGTACGTGGGACTGACCATATGGCACATCCCCAATTTCCTCAGCCTTTGTAGGCAAGAAAGAGCAAATCTTTCTACCAAGTAAAAAATCAATTACCAGGAGTGTATATTTTTAGAGATGTGATTAAAAGGTAAAGATCACATCACCTGCATGACTGTACCTCCATGGGTCAAGTAAAAAAACGCTGTGCCATAGGAAGCATTTTAGTTCCCCCCCCCCCCACCCCCTTGAGCACAGTGAGAGTAGCCTCTAGATCTAACCAAAAATCTATCTATCACCAAATTATATTCCCCATTTAATCAATAATCTGCCCTGATGGTGCTTTTTTTTTTTGGCTTTGGCAATTGTTCATTGATATAAAAGAGAGTTGTCGTGTTGTTTGGAAGCGTAAAGAGGTTGAGAAGATGTAGGGACCTAGAATTATGTCACAGTAACAGGATTATAACTCTGCCTTAGGGTCAAGTATTGATTCAGCAAGGTTGAAAGAACATGTGTTTATTTAAAATGATGCCACCCCCGCTTTATTTAAGTATAGGAGCTGCGAAAAAGAATTGGGGGCCAATATAATGTTTACCTGTATGAATCTGCGGCCCTTAAATGCGTACTTTGATGCATAAAATATCAGCTTTAATGTTTAATTGCAATCACTCCATATGATGGAAAACTCATTATGGGGGGAGTATATTAGCTCCAAATTAACTATAAGGGGACATTAATTTAATCCCCAGTGAAGAAAGAGTGGATGAATAAGTCAGTCTTATTTCCTAAGGAAAAAACAACGCAACATCATACAAACAAACAAGTCATGACAGTATGGCTAATAACCTGTTAACACAACGAATAACCAATGTTGCCTTGACAAAAAGCAAGGCAAAGAACATCATGTAATGCTCCTTACAGATGGAGACAGCTGTGGGGTAAGGTCCTAAAGAGGAACCTGCAGAGCGAGGGACACAAGAATGGGGAGGTTCGAACAGTCAGAAACTTGTGCCTCTCTACTGAGAAGAAGTAGCGTCCGGGGGACAATATGTTTGCTTACGGATATGATCAGTCGTTCAATCTGGATCTGGAACGGCGGGTTTTGTCGGACCAAATGGGAGTAATGACGCCAGAACTACTAACCTAATTCCTTTGAGGGAAGTGTAGGTTGGGGTAGAAAACAGAACCCACACAATGAGGTCACTACTCTAGCTGCTTGAAGGAATAGTGCAGACAACAGCTCTAGGGAAATTTTAGTAATTATTAGGCTAAAAACCGAAAGCGCCAGTGGTATGGGATGTTGTTCTCTCTTAGTACTCTTGTCAAAGGGGCGAATTCTTTCCGGCGCAACATTGTGCCCGCTGAAAGGTCTGGGTAGATAGAAAATATTGATTAGGCAAACTCTCTATGTAAAGTATAGAAGAAATACGATGGCTTAAGTAAGAGTTTCTTTGGTTTTGAAGAAGTGTATTCTGGCGATTACATCTCTAGGTAAGGAGGGAGAGAGATGTTTAGGCTTTGGTAATCTGTGGATCCGGTCCACCATGAGATCCAGATCTGAGGTTTCTGGGAGTACTGAGGCCATTAAATCGGTTAGAAATTGGGATAGCATATCTGGCATGATCGATTCTGGGACACCACGGAGACGTATGTTGTTGCGTCTGGAGCGGTCTTCTAAGTCAAGGATTTTAGAGGATAGTTTTTGAACCTCGTCTTCTAGCGCTGCATTGGCATCTATAAGAAGGTTATGGGACGTCGCAAATTCTGCCATTTTCTTCTCAACGTGTTCCGTTCTGGAAACGAGTGCTTGGATGTCTATTCTGAATTCTCCCATCATCTGTTTAAAATCACTTTGGAGAGATTCTCTAAATGAAGAAAATAGACGCTGAAGGGTATGCTCTGAGGTGCAGAAGGACTCTGCTGGCTGCTGATGATCCATGTCAATAAATTCTTGTCTGGAGGAAGCCTGAGAGAGAGATGGGGAAGAAGCACCTCTGTTCCTGTTTTGAGAGCGCGTAGATGGGGTCTGGAAGAATTCTGTTAGTTTGGTAGGTTGGGATTTGCCAGATTTTTTTGAATTGCCACCCATTTGAGAATTGTAGTCGAGGCTTGTGCCCACTTTTTTTTTTTTTTTTTGAGCTATATATACTTCTCCCTAGGCCTAGAAAAACCTCAAAAACTGGATGTAGAACACCAAAACTTGTTTATTGACAGCCAGATAAGACTAAGAACACTTTATATCCACTCAACACCTAGCATCCAAGGGGAACTGGAAACAGCGCGGGTGTATGTGGCTCAATCTGTAGGAAGCTCAGGCAAGTCCAGCAATCCAGGTCGGATAGTGGGATATGATCTCCCTTTTCTGTGGGCAAACACTTGGTGGTGCTGAGTGTGACTAGGTGATAGCGTTCTATGGGATTTTCACTCTCACTGTTTTGGCATGTGACAGGAGGTAAGTAGTAGTGAAAAATTTAGGTTTCTGCAGTGGTGAGCAGACACTTCATAGGTATCTGAGCAGGAGCAGTTTGGGAAGTGATTCCACTGTCCAAAAAGAAATTCTTTAAAGTGCTTCTTGGTTATGGAAGGTCCGAGGGTTAAAGAAAGAAACAGGCTGTTGTGAGGCTGTTGTGGGAAGCCATGCAGAGCAGTTCCTCAGGGGATAAGGCAGGGCCGGGGATCAGAAAATGGCGGCCACTTAGAGATGAGATGGCCGCAGCCACGTGGCACCTGTTGTCCGTCCCTGGGGTTGCTGGAGTTCCCCAGCAAAGTGACAGTGGAGATCTAGTAGAGTTAGGGGCTCGTTAGGAGAACAGGCAGTTTATAAGTAGCTGAGCAGACCCACTTCTCAGGGGGGTGAGGCAATACCGGGGTATGGAAGATGGCGGCTGCGCAAGATAAGATGGCCCCCGCCGCGTGGTAGCTGCTGTTTACTTTGAGAGCTGTTAGCGCTGCACAGCTAATTTACAGAGGGAGATTGGCTCCGCTAAAGAAGTGTTATGCAGACAAAGGGTTCAGATAGATAATGAGAACCACTTATCTGTTTGCTGCTAGCTGGTATTCCTCGGCAGGCAGACAAGGGCACCGGTCCGTTCCGACGCTTGGAAGGAGTTTCGTACGCTCAACCTGCTACCTGGTCACACCAGGGAGGGAGCGCAGACGGATGCTGACAGGAGCTGCGGATCGTTGGATGAGAAGCCTCGGCTGTTACAACCTTGGGCTGAGTCTTCTGATGAGCCCCGTCACGGCGTGCAGGTGCGCTCTGCCGAGGTGAGTGGCGGTCAGGGAGCCGAGGTGCCGGGGGTCCCGTTAGCAGCGGGCTTAGGGTTCCACTTCCACTTCTGGCTGATGTGGGTGCAACTGGGTGGTTCTGGATCCAATCCTGGTACGTTCGGTGGCAAATAATGGTTTTTTTTGTGCTGTTTTGCTAAGTCCTCCACGGAGCTCTTCTCAGATGCGACTCACTCCATGCAGGTCCAGGCCACGCCCCTTTTTTTGTGTTTGTTATGTATGCACAATTATTTTTTGTTAAATATATATATTTTTTTTTTACACTTTTTATGTTTTTTACTCTTTTTAAAAAATCCCATGAAGGGAGAACTGTGTTACTTTTTTTTTTTTTTTTTTTTTTACACTTAGTCATGTATTAGCATATTCATATATACTAATACATTGTAATCTTTGTCAGTCTGACACAGGCAGTGATCATGGAAGCTCACAGTCTGCCCTGATCGCTGGCTTCTTACACAGACAGCCCTGGGGCTACTCTAAGTCCCCAGAGCTGACTGTGCAGCCGTTCCCAGACTTTGTCGGGTCACCGGGTGTCCCGATCACCCAACAGAGTAGGGAAACCCTTTGATTGCACTCCGGTGACGAACTGCGGCAATCAAAGGGTTAAAACACCGGAGAGCGGAGGTTTCCCCACCGCTCCCCGGTGCTTGCAGGAGCTGTGCTGGGAACAGGGCTGTGTAGGACAGCCCCATTCTCAGAGCCGCTGCAGCGCCCGGAGCCGCAAACTCTGATGTCTGCAGCAACGCCAAAAGACGTCACTGCAGGCGAACGACCTGCACCAGCTGACGCCAAAATATGCTGGGTGGTCGTTAAGGAGTTAAAGCATGAAGGAAAAAAAATTCCTTGTAAACATAGAAAGGACCATTATAGTCTTTCTATTCCCTGGAAACTGCTGATGGTGGTTATTGCAGGGTAGGACCCTCTTTTTTTGTAATGGGTTGGATTTATAAACTAATGATGTTCTATATGTATCTATTACTCATTCCCATAAAAGAGTCCGAAATTGCTCATAGAAACTTTGCCTGTCTACGGCTATCAGAAAGTCATAGTTGAAGACACAAATGTGTGTAACCTCCATAGTTTCCTCCAAAGGTTTCTGTAAATGCAGATTTTCTCTCTCTATAATGACCACATTGAATAGTTGTGCTGTTTTTGGCTTGATGTCAGTATTGCTCTATGTTCTTTGAACTAATCAGATGTTTTCCTCTGCGGCTCCCCTCTCCCTCTCACAGCATGCACTCTCACAGCCATAAATAAACTGCAGCTACATCCACCTCTTTCCCCATCTATTTACACTTCTTCACTATGAGGATTTTTTCTGGTTGCTTATCTAACATTTTCAGAGACCAAACAGACAAATTAAACCAAACTACTGGCAGCTGGAGAGATATATTACAAAGTTGTTAGAAAATACCCAAAAATAAAAGGATATGAATAGTAAATATCAAACCACTGAAATGACAAAGAAATGCAATTACATTCTATTAGTTTGATCAGATAAAACCTCCACAAACCTTCACAAGTCATTTTCACACGAGGTTTACACTAATATTTTTTCTATATTTGTTTGCATGTCACATTCTTGATTTATGTGCATTTTTCTTTACAGTATACGATGCTCTACAAAGTATCTATTTCAAAAGATGCATTTGTTTATATGGACTTGTGATGTTTGGGGACATAGTTTTCATCATAGATGAATTGTATTTATATTTTTTGATGTTGCATTAATGAATTTCATTTCTGCCAGTGAATGCTATCTTTTTGACCCTGTCCATTATGTAACTTAAATGGGTTTTGCCAAGAAGTGAGTTCCTCACCTAACAGACTGATACTCCCCTCTTGAGGCCTGAAAAAGGGGCGTTGTGTTTTGTGTTTAAAAAAACAAGTACCTCCTCTGTGATGTCATCGCTCCACCTCCCATGCACGTTCCTGATACTCAGTCTCTGTAGTTGAGCAAACATTGTTTGGCTAATCCACAGAGGAGAACTGTATTGTGCACAAGCTATATGCGTTTTATTTCTCCCTCTTATTTGCTCAGGAGAGAAGATAAGCTCAGCAGGCAGCATCTTTCATTCCTTCTTCACAAACGCTGCAGAGGGAGAGGGAGGGGGGCTGAGGAGAAAACGTTTGCATGTTTTCTCAGATAATTACATTACAACCAGTGGATTTTCTATACAAAAGATAAAAGATCTTTCTCCCCAGTCCCTCTAAAGCTCATTCATGTTCCCTCCCAACAGATAAGAAGTACATACAATGCAAGCACGGCCAAATCAGCTCCTGTCAGTTCCTGGTCGTATCTAATGTAAACTGTCAGGAAACCAAGGGCATCTTCGTCAGGCTGTAGCTCTCAGAGGCTTCACTTTTTTTGATGACATATATTTAGAAAAGTGATTAAATACCCATTTTGGAGGATCCCACGTCAACATTAGATCGTGGCAAAACTCCTTTAACAGAGGTAACTTAAAGCTTTTGGGCCCTGATGCGAAGAATAAAATCGGGCCCTCCAGTTACCATGTGTCTTTACAATACTGATGTCTTCTTATGTGGAGGAAGGGCTTTTGGGTCCCCTTAGGCTGCTGAGCCCGGTAGCAGCTGCTGCCTCTGCACCCCCTATAGCTACGCCCCTGTAACTTAATAAGGTCAGGTTCTCATTGTTTGGTGCCATTGTTGTTCATTAGGCGCTGTTGGTGTCCGTCATATGATATATTCAGCACCCTATGTACATTTTTTCCTGATCTTCAGAACACAGTAGAAATGCAAAGAAGTGCACCACGTAGACCCAGTCTTATTGTTTTCATGATGACCCCAACTATTATGTATCTAATAAAGCTTTTGATGATTTTTATTACTTATGACTTCACATATTTTTTATGTGCTCTTTTCTTTATACATCATGTATTTGATGTAGTGTTCAGGACCTGCCACTAGCAGACAGGATCGGAGATAACTACGATCCCAGCTGTTTAACCTCTGATATGCCGCAATAAACATGGCTGCAGCATCTCAGTTGTTGAAATATGTGTGCGACAGTGTCAATCAGTTCCCATGCCATATTACTACTCCTATTACACCCTGCCTGGGGAAGTGTATGGTAGGAGCGACAATAATTTACAGTATATTTCTCAGAATTGTGTATGGGTGATCGACCGTCAAGTACCCTAGGGGAAACGAAAGTACATTTTTTTAAAGATTTTTTAAATATAAAAAAGAAAAAACATTAAAAGTTCAATGCCCCTTGTGCCATTTTATAAGTAAAAAAAAAAAAAGATAAACATAATTAGTATCATTGCATTTGTAAATGTCTTATCTATTAAAATATAACATGATTGATCATGGATGGTAAATGCCATAGGAAAAAAAACAATGCCTAAATGCACCTCCCTGAAAAATTGGAAATAAAAGTGTTCAAAAAGTAAAAGTATCCCAAAATGATGCCAATAAAAACTACATTTCATCCTGCAAAAAAGAAGCCCTTGCTCAGGCCCCATAGATAGATAGAATAAAAAGGATTTTTCCTAATTCCCTGTACATTATGAGGAAATGCCACCATTAAAAGTTATAACTTGGACATCAAAACAAGCACTCATATGGCTATGTAGATAGAAAAATAAAAAGATATGAGCCTTGGAAGGTAGACATCAAAATGCACTGTTATCAGTTGAACTGGTTCCTATGAGCAGGGCTGCCATCATTTTTTCATAAAAGGGCCTGCTGGTATGAAGCAAACAGTATTGAAGTAGGGTGCCTGTGACCCACCAGTGGAGTTGATTCTTAGGGCCCACCAGCAGAGTTGTTTCTTGGGGCCCATTCTACAGCTACTGAACATGACTGTACATAATTAGTGTTAAGCGAGCAGTAAAAAGTTCTAGTTCGATTAGAACCTCGATCTTTTGTGAGTTCTGTTTGAAGTTCTATCCGAACTCGAACTTTTAACCACATTAAAGACAATGGGAGAAGATGTTTGGGTTAATTTTTATACCTATACAGGTGAGGAGAAGCTGGAATTACCATCCTTAACAGTAAACTGGATACGTGGAACAACTTAGTGACAGAAAAAAACTGAGAGTCTAAAATACTTCATTCCTTTCAATGGCTAACTGAAAAGATGATGACAGTTTGCAATCAGGGGTATAGCTATAGGAGGTGCAGCGGAAGCAGCTGCTACAGGGCCCTGCATCCTGAGGGGGCCCAAAAGCAAGTTTGACACATAGGAGATTTGGAGAAGGTGTCTTATACAGTTACTGAACTCCCAAAACTGCATGAAAAGAACTTTTGGGCACTGATTATGATTTAGCAAATCCAAGCACTCTGTATAATATATATCCATGTTTATGAGAGTTAGGCGTTATGTGAACCTACAAATGTCACCAAATAACAGCTTCTGGGTGTGGGAAAGATGCAGCCAGCAATACCAAACTCCCTAACTATTGATGTCTATGGAGAGGAAAATGCTATCTAACTAAGAGCAGTCTGTACAGTACAGAGAATGAGCTGAAAATGGCGTTCACAAGCAATACAGTGTAATATATATAACATGGTCATGTGATTTTAGCAGACAAAGAGAGCCCTACACCTCAGCGATGACATTTTTGACACCTCTCTGTGCTCTATGCAGAAAGGTGATTGGATGGCCGTCAAAAGTGCAGAAAGACGCTGAAAATGAAACTGAAAATGGCGTGTCGAACTAGAACTAGAAATTTTCTTGAACGAACAGTAAAATGTTTGGTTTGGTTCGAGTTCTAAAAATTCGAGAAGTTCTGCTAGAACGTAACTTTTCTAGAACAGTTCGATCAACACTACACATAACTCTTGCAGTCAGTCTCTTGCTTTCTGCCTGTCTTTCTATTTTACTCCCTGAAAGGTAACCCAAAGCCTGTTGTTCAGTCATCCACCATGGCCAGGGGCCCACTGGAGGTTTCCCTGTGGGACAGTCCGGGCCTGGGTGCAGATAGGAACAGGTAATAGGTGGGAGTTCTAACTATAACTACAGACAGATCAATTGCCACAATCTGGAATCATACAGATTGCAGCATCTCCCGAATGATCATGATCACACACGGAGGATTTTTGTAGCTCAGTTTCCATATTTGTACATATCAGATGCCTCTGGCATGCATAACTCTGACATCTCCGGGTAAGCAGGTAAGTCTTTATACATAACCTGCACCACATACTCATTTTACTGTTATGTACACTGTTTTGTACAGCATGTATATTATATATATATATATGTAATATGTATGTATTAGGGCAGACATATCAAACACATGTCCACACAAATGTTTGATATTCTATCTCTCAATTTTAAAATTAACCTAACCTACTGTCTTTGTCGGTGGGCAAACTTACAAAATCAAGAGGCGGTACTGTTAATATACTTGTGCGCAAAATCCACCTAACCAATTAAATATTTAAAGTGCAACTGACTGGCAAGGTCATCCCCTGATCATATGGGGGACCAGTGGCAGGACCAGTGAATTCCTACTCATACGATCCGGCGTCTTCTATATTGTACTGCGCATGATTGACATTATTGCACATGTCCATTGATCATTAGGCTTCAGGTCACAACTATTCATGTCTCTTGCCCATTAAATGCGAATTTTAAAGTAATGCTATTCCAACATCAGAATAATTATGTCCAAGAGTGTGTATATCATATAATGCAGGCGAAACAAAGTTATATATTGTAATCAAGACAGGGGAGAGGAAAGAATATGTATAATCATATGTCTCAAGCCAAAATAATGCCGTGCTATTGGATTTCATAGGGTAAGTATAGTGGGCTCCTTTGGTACCACACATATTTGCAATCATGCTCGTAGAAATGACGTTGCGAAACCACAACTGTCACCTTGTGACGTCAGCGCTACAGTCTACAGGCCACACACCTGTAATGTGAGCCTGTGAGTACATGCTATGTCCTTAAATGGTGGACCAGGTCCCTAAGTACCACCCAACTACCATAGAATAGCATCACATGGCTGGCTCAAATAGACACATAGGGTGACATGTATGAAATTTGGCATTTAAACGCCAAATTTCATGGGCAGAATATTAGTCTAAAAAGTGCCTGATTTATTAACTCGCTCTACTGCGGATCCTATATCAGGCGCATTCTAGCGCTTTTACAACATTTCAGTCTCAGGTAAAAAAAAGTTAATGAGGTTAACCAGTTTCAACAGTAATGTGCCTAGAATACACGTACTGAAGCTATACATCTATAGTTTGTAGGGTTTCTAGTGGCCCCGCACCCCCCCCTGAAACAGGGCATTACAAAGTGCCAGTTGCGCTTTGTAATGCCCCAAATAGGTGAAAGGGTGATTTAAAAACTATAGTGAACGGGGACCGCCAATATGGGGTGAAAAGAGCCAATATCTGGCGCAGCCTTTTCATAAATGCTGCCCAAATCCCGAAACGATTTTATCCCCCAGGGCTTACCACTAAACCAAACATACGGAAGCAATATGTTGTAAACAGGGCAAGAAAAAAAGAAAAAATTCTATATTCCTTTACTCCAACTTGATCCCACCCATCCACTCTCTCCTATAAAAAGAAGAAAAACAGGGTAATAATCAATAATCAATGACACAGCATTCCTTCCATTTAACTTCTTCCTTTCTCAACAAGCCAGCAGCAGGGAGTGGTCCTCTAAATATAGTCCCTTATTCAGATTCAGCTTTGACTTCAAAAGAAATTAAGAGTGGGCCGCAGCCCCATTCGGGTGCGGGCCCCACCGCTCCGCCCCCAAACCCCCCCCCCCCGGGGGCGGGGGCTCCTTTTTGGCGCAGCTGCTCACCCGACCGCGCTCCTGCTTCCCCGCTCCTGTCTGGCTGGCCGGAGCGCGCTGCCCCACTCCTTAGGACGCACGCGCGCCGGCTCTCTTGAATTTAAAGGGCCCGCGGGGCCCGGGAATTGCCATTGCCCGGGCCCTGACCCATATAATGCCCCCTCCTTGGGGATGTTGGCGAATCCATATGCCAAATCCCCTGCAAAAGGAGGCCCTTTTTGTGTTTGTTGCTGTTTTTTGTACCCGTCCCTCCAACTTACGTTCTTCGCAGATCCTTTGCTGCCGTCCTGCCTTCTGGCCCATCCCTGCCACGATTTGCCCGCCATTTTGCTCTACGTTTTACCTCGGGTTTCCACCCCCAAAAAAGTCCTTCAGGGGTAGCGACCGGGGGAATCCCCCCCGAAGTCCCTCCCGCAGCGGGCTCTGGTAAACCGGACCCACTTTGACCGCTCCCCGGTGTGGGCCCCTACCCCGCTTGCGGTGGCCCCGCAGATCCACACCCTTTTGGGCCGTTACAAGACATCTTACAAAACCCGGGGTACGATATTTAGCTTTCTTTCTTCCGCTTTGACGCAAGGGAAATTTTTGTTCCAAGCCCCAGGGGAAAATGGAAGTGTGTTGTTGATCGGAAAAAAGGTAAACCAAACTCAATAGGGGCCCGGGGCCCCCTGGGGTTATATGTATAAACTCAACAAATTCCAGGAGCCTTCCCAACTAACTGACTGCAGCTCCTTTAATGGAATATACTACTTGCTCTTAGGAAACTGTGGTGAGAACAATTTGGCACTGATTTAAACATGGCACCACAGTTCAAAATCCCAAGGGTTAAAAGGGGATGTATCGCTTTCCCTTTCTTCGGCTGATTCACACTTCTCTTAGCTTCCCAACTCTGTGAATGCAGGGGCGTTTCTTCCCCTCCCAGCTGGATGACATCATCCCCCCTTCACTGCTGGCCTGAGACTCCCCCCCTCCCTCTGAGTCCACATATCACTGTGTCTCTCCCTATTCAGTTTATTTTATAAGAGCTGTATACATACCACAGGCTGCATTCAATCTAACCTGAGCACTGATCTCTCACAGCTGGAGATGTATTACAGCTTTCTAAGAACGACACAGATCTGCGTGTATGCAGGAGAGTTAGGCACAGGGTCAAACTGTCATGTTTTCTCATTGTACAATCTGCTGCAGTCTGTTTCTGCTAGGTGTGGAAACAGAAAATGCTACGGCCCCTAACTCTGAGTCAGACACACAGCTCCGTGAATCGACCCAGGGGCTGTACAGAATGTAAATGAGCTCTCAGCTAGTGAAATGCAAGGAGGAGGGATTAGGAGGGATTAGACCCACACTGGATATCAGTGTAAATAAAAACACAAGATAAGGGACACTGTGAGAACAAGGCAGCTTTGCTAATGACATCCAATTGCAAAGTTGCTTGTTTTCACTGTCCCCTTATTCTGAAGACCATTTAATGAAACGATAACACCCCTTTCAGTTACCTCATTCATCCTACTAATTCCTAAAGACAATTTACAACCTCTCCCCCTTTCCCTTGTTCCATTGGGAACCACCATTCTTCTGCTGGTTTGCACATTAGCATTTTACACAGAATAGTTCTATGATTATGACTTGGCAATTTCACATATACATCAGTTATAGCATACAATACACTGAAGGTTCATCTAAAGGTCAGCAACTCACCTCAGACTGACCGAAGGCTGACAAATAGAATAGATAGGAGCAGCACCAGTGTCCACATTTGCACTCAATATGCTCAATTTGCCAAATAAATGCAACAAACTGTCCTTCTGATGTGTCAGTCTCAACTCGTCAATATAATGTGCCCAAAAAAAATAATCATGGATGTCTTCCAAAAGACATGATTTTGTTTTTATTCCACCATGTGAGCAGCATACATAAAGTACAAAGTTTCAGTTCAAATATTGTGGCCTTGCTGCTTGAAAATTATTTTTTATTTATTTTTTTGACCCAAGGCTGAGTCACTGAGCTCAGACATAGCTTTTATATTACACCTATCACAAAATCACCTTAACAGTACATTAAACACAAGAATACAGTGCTATAACTCACCATCACATAATGGACAGAAAGGGTTAAACCTGTACATTACATGGGCTCTGTGCATTACTACTTTAATGCAAAAATGTTAGATTCATTGCAAGGAATATCATGGCCATGTGATATATTAGAGTGCTGTAAAAAATATCTCCAAATATACCATAAAAAAATACTGGACGAGTAAAAAGGCAAATGTCCATCACTAATAATAAAATGCTCTTTTTCTGTGCACAAGAATACAGTACTATAACTCTTAACATCACATAATGGACAGAAAGGGTTAATCCTGTACATTACATGGGCTCTGTGCATTACTACTTTAATGCAAAAATGTTAGATTCATTGCAAAGAACATCATGGCCATGTGATATCTTAGCGTGCCGTAAAAAATATCCCCAAATATACCATAAAAAAATACTGGACGAGTAAAAAGGCAAATGTCCATCACTAATAATAAAATGCACTTTTTCTGTGCATTAGAGAAAAAACTCTAAAATTAAAAAATATAACATTAAATTTACAGAAACTATAAAAGTTTAAAACATTTTTTCTATATCACCAGTATCCTTTACAGTATCTGTGTTGTGTATTTTATTGCCATGCGATTGGAAGTTTTATATCTTTACTTTTTAGGATAATCTGTCATTGCCATTACCAAGTCTGGTGGGCACTTCTATGGTCATGGCCTCTGGATTAATAACTTGCTGGTCTGTGTCCATCTGATTCTGGACTTCGAAAATTCGAGTTCTGGTAGCTATGAGGCATATTTTTTCAATGGACTATGCTGTACTGTAATAAATTGTGGCTGTAGATTTGTTTTTATTGTGTACTTACCTCACTGTAAAAATTATAAAAAAAAGATTTCAAAATAAATTATGATAAGGTTATTCTAGCCACAGCATTAACTTCTAGTTGCATAGTTTTGACCCCAGTTTCATTTTTTAGTACCGCAATGACTTCCTCGGAGCCACAAACACACAGTAGTATCTGAAGCTCTCAACTGTATCTGGGGAGCCACATGCAGTAGGTTCAAGACCCACATTTGGCTTCTAAATCTGGTTGGAAAACACTGACATCATCCAAAAGCTTAAAAGGGTTTTCTCACTACAAAAATCTTAGTTTAAAATATGGGGACTGTAAATGTAATCAATTTTGTAATACGATTGTATTATCCAGTTGATATGGTTTAGGAGAAATTGGCTACCTTCTAGCTCCATAGTGCATATTGTGACTGGAATGTTCGGGTTCCTGCCCCCTGGATGGCATCGGTTGCCCACACTGCAACATCACCTTTGTCCATGCTCTGGTCGCAAGCTTGGGAGCTCGCATTTTATTACATGCTCCGTGACCACCTTTTCCACTATATTCTTTCTGTTTTGTTAGTGACGGCGGGTTAGTAGAGTAGTATTTCCATTGTGCCCTTCTTTCTATAACTGATTCCTCTCATTCCCGCTGATAACATAAAGGGACAGTTGTTGCAGCGGGACCCAGTTTTATTTGCCCGAAAAATTGATGAGGTGAAGAAAACTATTTAAACTATTATGTCCAATTACAATAAATTTTTTTATTTTCTCCACTTCTCACATTACTGTTATCCCAAACTCCCTCGCTGGACAAATGAACTTAATCTCCCTGCATTCTACCCTCACACATGTCCTGGCCACCAACCTTTCCTCACGGGTTAATGCCTTCCCACCAAACAAACCTGCCAAACTACAGTCTACCTACTGCCACCTACTCAACCTCTCACTGCTCCTTCTATCTTCCTGGGACATATCCCCCACCCCAGGGCCCCCCAGCACTTCCCACCATGGCCCTCTTGCCTCCTGAACAGACCAAAACCCACCTCTAATTCCGCAATCCCTTCAACCCAGATACACATCGCCTCCGTGGACCCGTGTCCCCAAACTTCCTTGAGTTTCTCTGGAATGCGCGGTCTGTATGTAATAAACTCTCATACAAAACCCAGATTATACTCACGCAACCTTCATTCTATAACTGATTCCTCTCAATCCCGCTGATAACAATAAATGACAGATTGTTAGCAGCGGGACCCAGTATACTGCCCGAAATGCTGAGGTGAGAAAACCAATTTAAACTATTATGTCCACATCTACAATCATTTTTTTATTTCTCCATCTCATCACACTTACTGCTTATCCCCAAACTCCCTTGCTGGACAATGAACTCTACATTTTCCCCCGGCATTCTACCCTCACACATGTCTGCCGCCACCAACCTCTTCCTCACTGTTAATGCCCTCCGCACAAACAAACCCTGCCAAACTACAGTCTATCCTACTGCCACCTCCCTCCCCCTCTCACTGCTCCTTTTGGCTCCGGGGACATATCCCCCAACCCAGGGCCCCCCCAGCACATTCCCACCATAGTCTCTGCATCCTCGAACAGACTCACCACGACTAATTCCGCTACTCCCTTCAACCAGAAAACACATCCTCTGACCCTGCTCCCCCAAACCTCTCCTTGGAGCTCTCTGAATGCGCGGTCTGTATGTAATAAACTCTCATACTTTACATGAATTGTTCTCTCACGCAACCTACTCTTCCTTTGGGTCTGACTGAAACCTGGCTGACCCCCTTGACACAGTCTCCCCCTGCCGCACTCTCTTTTAGGGCCTCCAACTTAAACCCCACTCCTCGCCCTGGTAACAAGCATGGTGGAGGCGTCGGCTCCTCCTGTCTGACACCTGCTCCTTTGTCCCGCTCCCCCTCTGCCTTCCCTCACACTTTCTTCCTTTGAAGTGCACTCTGTCCGCCTTTACGCCCCCTCCGACCTCCAAGTGGCTGTTGTCTAACCGCCCGCCAGGCCCTCCCATGCCTTTCTTAAACCACTTTGCTTCCTGGCTTCTCCACTTTCTTTCCACCGACATCCCCCTATCATCTTGGGAGACTTCAACATCCCAATCGACACCCCCCACTCTGCTTTCCAAAAAACTCCTTTCACTCTGCCCTCCCCCAACCTCTCCCAATGGACCTCAGGAGCAACTCACAAAGATGGACACACACTGGACCTCATCTTCACCCGCCTCTGCCCCCTATCTGACATCTCAAACCTCTCCACACCCTATATCTGGCCACAACCTGCTTACCTTCACCACTATCTCCTCCCCACCTGCTCCTCCTGTCTCATATCCAGTACGACCCCGCAGGAATCTCCACAACCTCAACCCTCACCATCTCTCTGACTCTCTCACACCTCTTTCCATATTCCTCAGTCACTGACCCCGACGCCGCCCCCAATTTCTAAAACCATACAATCACCCCCGCCCTTGACTAATTCGCTCCACTCACACACAACGGGAAACCCGCAAAAATCAACAGACAACCCTGGCACACAGACTCTACCCAAACAGCTGAGGCAAGCTTCCAAATTGCTGAACGCCGCTGGAAAAAAAAACTCACTCCCATTGTTGTACTTTGCCTTATACAAACACTCCTGCAGACATTTAAGTCCACCCCTCGCCTCAGCCAAACAGAACTAATTTTTACCACTCTCTATCCTCCCTGTCCCACAACCCAGACAATTTTT
Source organism: Phyllomedusa bahiana (assembly GCA_025379985.1). Taxonomy (NCBI): domain Eukaryota; kingdom Metazoa; phylum Chordata; class Amphibia; order Anura; family Hylidae; genus Phyllomedusa; species Phyllomedusa bahiana. The sequence goes on from JAODAL010012964.1 coordinate 79,399, forward strand.
CAAAACCTTCAACTCTTCTTTTCCCGTCCACCAACACCTCCTCCCCATCCCTCCTTTCAGCAGATGAAATTTGCCATTCACTTCCTCCAGAAGATCAACCTCATCAGAAGAAGCTTCAGCCCGCAGTCCCCACCCCCTCCCTTAACCCTTGCAACCTGCTCATACCCCCCTTTAAATTGCTTCCCCATGGTCACTCATGACAAGCTCTCCTCCTTACTGTCCAAATCCAACCTCACTACCTGTAGTCTTGACCCACTACCATCCCACCTCATTCCAGACCTCAGTGCTTCTTTCATCCCAGGGATTCACCCATCTCTTCAAAACCCATCAATAACCTCTGGCATCTTCCCTTCTGCCTTTAAACATGCTAACTATCACTCCCCAAAACCTAAAAAAAATACCCTTGACCCCTCTTCTCTGTCCAACTATCGCCCCATCTCACTGCTCCCTTTTGCTTCCAAACTCCTCGAGCAGCACGTCTATTTCAGCTGTCTCCCACCTCTCCTCCAACTCTCTTCTTGACCCACTACAATCTGGTTTTCGAAACCCCCCACTCTACCGAAACTGACCTAACCAAGTCACTAATGATCTAGTAACTGCTAAAGCCTCATGCCACTACTCTGTGCTTCTCTCTTAGACCTGTCCTCTGCCTTTGAACACTGTCGACCTTCCGTTTCCCGCTACAAATCCTTCCTCCCTCGGCATCATGGACTTGGCTCTTTCCTGGATCTCCTCGTTACCTCACTGATCGGACTTTCAGCGTCCCCTCATTCTTGCTCCACCTCCTCCCCCCGGCCACTCTCTGTTGGTGTCCCCCAAGGGTCAGTCCTGGGTCCCCTACTCTTCTCTATCTACACCCTTGGCCTCGGTTCAGCTCATAAACCTCACATGGCTTTCATTAACCACCTGTATGCTGATGATACCCAAAATCTACATCTCTGGCCCAGATGTCACTTCTCTACTCTCCCGGATCCTGACTGTCTGTCCTCCATTTCCTCCCCTTTTTCTCATCACGTCTCCTAAAAACCCAAATGTGGAGAAAAAAGAACTCATCATCTTTCCACCATCCAACTCTAAACCCCTGCCCCTGATTTTCTCTAATTACAGTCAACGGCTCTACACTTTCACCCGGGCCCACAAGTCCGCTGTCTTGGGTAATTTCCCAGACTCTGCTTTATCTTTCAAACCCACACATCCAAACCCTCACCTCTGCCCGCCCGCCTCACCTGAAAAAAATCTCTCGCATCCGCTCATTCCACGGCTATGACACTACAAAAATGCTGGTCCATGCCTTTTTCATCTCCCGGCCTAGACTACTGCACATCCTTCTCAGTGGCCTCCCAGCTAGCACCCTCGTCCCCTCCAATCCTCCTTAACTCTGCTGCCCATCTTATCCACCTTCTCCTCGCTAATCCTCTGCCTCTCCCCTATTTCAATCCCTTCACTGGCTTCCCATTGCCCACGAATTCATTTCAAGCTACTAACCCTGCCTACAAGGCTCTCCATGACCTCCTTCCCCTCCATTGCATCTCTGCCCTAATTTCCAAATATCTCCCCCACGCACTCTCCGCTCCTCACAGGAACTTCTCCTCTGCTCTTCCCTTATAAGCTCCTCACACAACCGTCTTAAGACTTTCCCGTTTCACCCAACACTCTGGAACTCACGCCCAACACTCGACTCCTCCACTTTCACCCGCTTCAAAAGCAACCTGAAAACCCATTTCTTCAGGCTTGCCTTAGCCTTCACTAAACTTGTCACTACTTCCTCCACAGACATGTCTGCCCTTCACCTCCCGTCTCTTTCCCCCTCCTTGTAGATTGTAAGCCCTCGCGGGTAGGGTCCTCTCTCCCTCTGTCGTGCCAAATTTGGGTCATTATCCCTTATCACTGTACTCGTTTGACTTATGTAAATGTATGTAACCCCCTCGAATGTACAGAGCCCTGGAATCAATGGCGCTTTAAAATAAATAATAATAATAATAAATTTCTCTATGGTTGTGGCCTCTGGATTAATAACTTGCTGGTCTGTGTCCATCTGATTCTGGACTCCGAAAATTCGAGTTCTGATAGCTATGAGGCAAATTTTGTCAATGGACTATGCCGTACTGTAATAAATTGTGGCTGTAGATTTGTTTTTATTGTGTACTTACCTCAAAAATGATAAAAAAAAACAGATATCAAAATAAATTATGATAAGGTTATTCTAGCCGAAATGACTTCCTCAGAGCCACAAACACACAGTAGTATCTGAAGCTGTCAACTGCATCTGGGGAGCCGCATGCAGTAGGTTCAAGACCACATGTGGCTTCTAAGCTTGTTGGAACCTGACATCATACAAAAGCTTAAAAGGGTTTTTCTCACTACAAAGTTTCTTAGTTTAAAATATGGGGACTGTAAAAAGTAATCAATTTGTAATTTCGTTGTATTACCCAATTGATATGGTTTAGGAGAAATTGGCCACCCTTTGCCTCCATAGTGCATATTGTAACTGGAATGTTCAGGTTCGTGGCCCCTGGATGGCATAGGTTGCCAACACTGCAACTTTTCCTTTTGTCCATGCTCTGGTCGCAATCTTGGGAGCTCACATTTTGGCACATGCTCCGTGATCACCTTTTCCATTATATTTTTTTTCTGAGTAGAGTAGTAGTAGTATGATAGTGTGCCCTTCTTCTATAACTGAGCATTTCCTCTCATTCCCGCTGATACAATAAGTGACAGATTCTTAGTAGCGGGACCCAGTATAAATGCCTGAAATGCTGAGGAGAGAAAAACCTCTTTAAAAATATTTGTCCACATCTACAACCATTTTTTTTTTTATCTCTCGAATGAATAGAAAAACTGCAACAACTTGGAAAAAATTTTTCTTCATACAAAATTACTACTGGGTTTATTCTACAGTCCTTATGCACCTTAGGGCATGTCCCCACGGGGGGGGCACGGGTTTTCGGCTGGTTTTTCAGCCGGTTTGCGGTTTTTTTAGACCGCAAAAAAAAACGGCCCGAAAATTTTGCACAAATTGTGCTCTATGGAAAACCCGTGCAGCAGTCCCCACTGCACGGGGTTTTCCGCCCGGCGGTTTTTGCCCCCGGGGACCGGCCCGGGAAAAAATGTGAGCAAGCACCATCTTCCATCCGAAAACCGACGGAATGTGTGCTTCTCAAAAGGGAGGGGGGAGGGTCTTCTCCGCTCATTTGTGAGAAAAAAAGCCGCCCCCCCCCCCCAAGCCATGGGGGAGGGCGAAAAACCGGACAAATACGGCGCCGGCCGGTATTTGTCCTATGCCTGTGGAAAGGGCCCCCCCTTATGATCTTTTCATAGTAACAGAAAAACCCCTTTGGGAAAATAAAATCCTTTACTAAAAACGTGTTCTTTTGGCCTTAAATTTGGGGAAGGTTAGTGGGAAAACTAGAAAAGGGTTTGTTTCCCCTATGGAATAAATTTAAAAAGGAAAATGTTTTTGGGTTGTCTTGGGGGGACAGTAAATCTGTATAAAAAACTGTGTCTAAAATCATTAAAATGGTTCGGGAGGGGGAAATGGGGGTTTTTAAAACCCTTGATAAAATTTTTTAAAGGGAATTGTTCTAGGTTTTTAAGGGGGAAATATTTTTTTTTAAACATGAAAAAAAAAAAGTTGGCACCCCGGGCCTCTGTGTCCAGCCGGGCTTTCCTTTAAAGGGAATGGGGAAATCAGAGAAAAAACCTTTTTTTTTAAATTTTCATTTTTTTTTAAAGTTTTAGCTTTTTTTGGTAAAAAATTTTTTGGTTGGGGTTTTTTTTTCTTTTTCCATTCACTTTTTCAATTTTTTTTAAGAAAACCCTAAAATTCCTCATTTTCGTTTGGGGGGGCCCCCACTAGGGCCTAGAAATTTAGTATGACACTTCCTGTTATTTGTGAAAGTTTTTCCATAAGTCTCTTATTACCAGCCCCAGGGCAGAATGAAAGGGGAAACCCTAAGTGTTAGATAAAAAAAGGGATCTCCCCGTCACAAAGGAGATGTCACGCTCCCTTCCCCTGCCCCTTAAATTTTTTCCCGGGTAAAAAGTTTGCTAAAAAACCCCTTTTTAGAATTTCAATGGCCCCTCTTGTTCACGGGGCTCTTATGCCCATAAAGCTGCTGAAAAGGGCTTCTCTCTAAATGCTGCAAAAAAGCAGCTCTGCCAAGGTGGTTTGCCCCCAAAAACCCATATACAGAAAAGAAAATTTTAAAAAATTGTAAATCAGAAAAAAAAAAACAGCTAAAAAAAAAAAAGGAATATGGTTCAGTATCTGTTTTTTATTTTTAAAAAAAAAATTGGGACAGTAGATTCCCTTTAGGGGTTGTTAAATACTTTTGTTTTCTTCCTACCCCCAATCCTGTTTTCTCGGTTTAAATTTGAATTTTCGGTGTGTGTTTACTGGTTTTAAACTAGGCTACAGTAAAAACCCCAAAGGGGTCTGGGGGTTTTGAAACCCGTCTGGCGCTTATCAGGGGGGGAGAATCAAACAGGTCTGAAAACTATAGCGACCTGAGGAGCTGTTGAAAGCCCTTTCAAGGGGGGAAAAATTAAAGGAATAGGTGGGGGCCCACTGGTTAAAGGGAAATTTATATTGCAAAGTGACTTTTTTTTTTAAAAGTCTTTAAAAAAAAGGGCTTCCCCTTTTGTGGGGGAAAACCCCCTTTTTAAAAGTCTTTGTATTTGGTCCTGATTTCTTGCAGGGTTTATCTTTAAAAGGTCAATTTGAAGCAATTATGAAGTATTGTTGACTTGTAGATTGAAATATAATGTTTCTATCAGACAAACATGTCCTTGTTTTTCCCTGTGATAGTGTTAATCCAATTGTTTTCCCCAAAAGGGAAAAAATATTTAGGGACTTTATTTTTTTGGCCCCCTTATTACAATCTTGCCACATATGCATGAGTCACTTCAGCCGGTCAAGGTCCGGAGTGATTTTTCAAAATTGTGACCACCATCTTTTTCTTTTGGGACTAGATGTAAAAATTTTGTATTTTTAAAATTCCATTTTGGTTTGCCCAAAACAGGGAAAATTTCCTTTTTTTTTGAAGTGGAAATTAGATGAACTCATCGGCAATGCTGTCCTCCACATTCTAAATTAATTTGGGATGCAAAATGATTATCCACACTCATACAGGAATCATTTAGGCTTTTTCTTTTTAAAATTTTACATTTTTTTCTTTTTACAGGGGTTTTTTTTCAAACCTTTTACACTCTATGTGGGCCCCGGGGCCCTTTTCATTTTTTTTACCAGAACATTTTTTTAGTTTTTGGCCCCCATTGCGTTTCAACAGTTGTAAACTTTTTTTTTTTTTCCAATGACGCAAATTGTATGAGGCTTTGTTTTATTGAGAGGGGTTGTTTCCCTTTTTTGGGGAAAAGTTTAAGTTCACTTATAAAAAATTGGCCCGAAATTTTTTTTTAAAAAAAATTCGGGTTTTTTTACATTTTTTTTACACCATTCACATTTCACACTTAATAAAATTGTTAGTTTCCCTTTAAAGGTTATTCAGTTTTTGTGGGGAAACCCAATATGTGTAGGTTTTTTTTGTGTGTGTAATTTATGCACAATTTGCTTTATTAAATATTTTTTTTTATTTTATTATTTTTTTTTTTTTTTTTTTTTTTTAAAATTTTTAATTTTTTTTTACTTTTTTTTTTTTAAATCCCCTGAAGGGAGAACTGTTTCTTTTTTTTTTTTGTTTCCTTGGGAATGTATTAGCATTTTCAAAAATGCTGATACCCTTATAATTTTTTGTTCACTCTGAACAGGCTTTATTAGGAAAAGCACACGTCTTTTCCTGGGGACTGGCTTCTTACACAGATGCCCTGGGGCTACCCTTTTGGGGCCCCAAGGCTGACCCCGTGGGAGTTTTTCCCTGGGCTCTGTGGGTCCCCCGGGAGTTCCAATCAACCCCCAAACCGCAGCAAACCAAAAGGGGTTAAAACACCAGGGAGCGAGGTTTCCCCCCGCTGCCTGGGGCTCGCAGGGGATTTTCCCCTGGGATCAGGGGTGTGTAGAAAAAAGCCCCGATTTTAGTGTGCCCGCGGGCCCCCCGGAGCCGCAAACCCCCAAATCTGCAGCGACGTCAAAAAGCCCTTGCTGCAGGGCAAACGAAACCCGAAATTTCCCGAAGTCCCAAAAAAGGTGGGTGGTCATTAAGGAGTTAAAGGGAAAAAAATTTTTTTGTGTTTTTTCCCGGTGGTCATATTGGGATCTTCCCTGTCAGTTGAGGAAAAAAGGAAACCCTTCATGGATGCCCGGGGGAAAAATTTTAAAAACTAGTAAAGAAAATGTGTGGCCCCTTTTAAAACCCCCATATATTGCGAGACTGGGATCTTCTAAAAACCCTTTAGTCATTGTAAACGTAGTTTATGAAAAAATAGTAAAAACCCCTTTACTTCTTTTCCCTAATAAATGAAGAGAGTTGCATGCATGCAGAGTTTCTTCCTTTCTGGAGTGTGAATAACGAAGAAGGGAACCACCATTCTCCCTCTTGCAGCAAGTACTGGAAGTGAAACCAACACCCATTACTGGCACACTATATACAGTCATGGCCAAAAATTTTGGGGAATGGGCACAAATATTTTATTTTCACATGATCTGTTGCCCTTTTGGTTTTTAAAGTTTTGTTTGGGCAGATGTTTTTATCACATACAGAAATCAAGTGCAATTTATATTTTTGGTAACAAAAGTTTTATTGGGCAGTTAGAATGAGGGTTTAAAGCAGAAATCAATATTTGCAGTGTTGGGCCTTTTTTTCTTCAGGAACCTCTTTCAATTTCCCTGGCAAAGCTTCAAAACAACTTCTGGACCCCAAAACCCGACTGTTTGCAGCCCAAATTTTTGCACAAAACAAATGCTTGTTTTGTCCAATTTGTTGGTTTTTGTTTTTCCCCCGTCTCTTGATGATTTTACCAAAAAGTTTCAAAAGGGGTTTTTTGTTTTGGGGGTTTCCAAAGGCCCCTGGACCCAAAATTTTCTGTTTTGTTCCCTGAAACCCCCTTTTTGTTATTTAAATTTTATTTTTATTATTATTTTTTATTTTTTAAAAACGCCCCTTTTATTCCAGGGCGCTTTTACCCTTAGGGGGGTTACATACAAATTTCATAAGTCAAAACGGGGGTACAGTGATAAAGGGTTTAAAGGACCCAAATTTGGGCCCGGGCAGAGGCGGAGGGACCCTACTGCGAAAGGGCCCTTTCAATCTAAAAAGGGGGGGGGGAAAGAGACAGGGAAGGGGAGGGGAAAACAAAGTTGTTTGGGGAAAAGTTGTAAAGTTTAGTGAAGGTTATAGGCACCGGGAAAAAAATGGGTTTTCAGGTTGCTTTTTAAAAATGGTGAAAGTGGAGGGGAGTTGAGGGTTGGGGCAGGGGCCCGTGAGTTTCCCCGAGGGGTGGTGGAAAAACCGGGAGAAGTCCCTTGGGAAGGACGGGTTTTTTGGGAGGAAAGCTGTAAGGGGGGAGAGCAGAGGGAGAAGGTCCTGGGGGAGGAGGGAGAGTGGTTTGGGGGGGGATATTGGAAAAAATTTGGGAAAAGGGTGAAAGGAGGGGGGGGAGTTCATGGAGGGGCCTTTTAGGTCATGGTTAATTTGCTTGAAAAAGAATTCGCTGGGGAATGGGAAAACCCGTGAAGGGTTTTGGGAGAGGGGAGAGGGGAAAGGGAGTAGGGGAGGAATAGAGGTGGATATGAGGGCGCAAGGGGGGTTTTTGGATGGATTGGAGGGGGGGCGAGGGTGGTCTAGCCCGGGAGGCCACTGAGGGAAAGGGTGTTGCAGTAGTCTAGGCCCCGGGGGATGACAAGGGCCCCTGGACCCGCATTTTTTTTTGTGTCATAGGGGAGGAACGAGCAGGATGCAGAGAGGGGTGGGTTTTTCAGGTGGAGGCGGCAGGCGGGTGAGGGTTTGGATTGTGTGGTTTGAAAAATAGCAGAGTCTAGGATTACCCCAAGAAGCGGACTTGGGGGACCCGGGAAAGTTTTAGAGCCCATTGACTGTAATAGAGAGAAACAGGGGACGGGGTAGAGTTGGATGGTGGAAAAAATGATGAGTTTGTTTTTTCCACATTTAGGGGTTTTTGGGAGTGTTTAGAAAAAGGAGGAAATGGGAGGACAGGGCAGTCAGGGTCGGGAGGGAGGGTAGAGAAGTGACCCTCTGGGCCCCGAGTTGTAAAATTGGGGGGGATTTATCAGCATACAGGTGGTAATGAAAGCCCTTTTTGGGGGGTTTTGAGCTGGGCCCCAGGACAAAGGGGGTTTTAGATAGAGAAGGAAGGAGTGGGACCCAGGACTGACCCTTGGGGGAACCCACCAAAAGAGAGTGGCCCCGGGGGGAGGGGTGGAGCAAAAAAATGGGGAAAGTCCCCCCTCAGTCAGGTACGAGGAGTTTCCCGGGGGAAAAGGGCCCAAATCCGTGATGGGAGGTGGGAAAGGAAGGGGGGATTTGTAGCAGGAGGGGGAAAGGTCGAAAGTGTTAAAGGAGAGGGGCAAGGTCCAAAAGGGGGAGCACCCGAGTAGGGGGAGGGAAACCCTTTTGAAATTTCTAGATTAAATTTGTGCCCTTTTGGGTTTGGGCCGGCCGGGGGGGTTTTGGGAGAGTGGTGGGGTCGGGGAAAAAAGGATTGTAGTGGGGTCAAGAAGGGGAGTTGGGGGGAAGGGGTGGGAGGAAGGGCCGAAAAAGCGTGCTGGCCCCAAGGGTTTTTGGGGAAACCCAAAAAGGGGGCAGTGAGATTTGGGGGGGTAGTTTTGGGTTGGGGGAAGAGGGGGGCAAGGGTTTGTTTTTTTGGGGTTGGGGGTTTGTAAACTTTTTTTAAAGGGAGGAAAGGGGAAAATTTCCAGAGGGTTAAATGATTGGTTGAAGGGATGGGGGGGAGTGGGTGGGATGATAGGGAAACACTGAAAGGGCTGGATGAGGTGGGAAAGGCGTGGGGGCAAAAACTAAGGAGTGAGGTTGGGGTTTGGACAGTAAGGAGGGAGTCTTTTCATAGTGACCGTGGGGGAAGCAAGTTAAGGGGGAAAAAGCAAAGGGTTTTAAGGGGGAAGGGGGGGTGGTGGGGCCTGCGGGGGTGGGAAGGGTTTCTTGATAGGTTGTTTTTTGGAGGAAGGAATTTGGGGAAAAAGGCATCTGCTGAAAAAGGGGGATGGGGGGGGAAAGGGGTTGGTGCGGAGAAAAAGAGTTTAAGGTTTTTAATAATTGTTGGGGGTTGTGGGGCAGGGAGGGGTATGAGAGTGGGGAAATTTTTTTGTTTGGCCCCGGGCGAGTGCGGACTTAAATTTTCTTTCGGGATGTTTTTGTAATTTGGCAAAAATCTTTAATGGAGTGGTTTTTCTTTTCCGCGGCGTTCCCGCCAAAATTTGGAAGCTCGCCTAAAACTGTTTTGGGAGGGGTTGTGTGCCAGGGTTTTTTTCTGTTGATTTTGGCAAGGGTTTGTTGTGTGTGGGGGGAGGACTGAGTCCCGGGCGGTGATGTTGGGATGGTTGTAGAAAGTGGTGGCTGCGTTGGGTTTATTGAATTTAGGAGGGTTTGTGGAAAAGAGGTTTTAAAAGAGTCAGAGAGGTTTTGAGGGTTTAGGTTTTGTAGATTTTATGCGGGGTCGTACTGGGTATGAGAAAGGAGGAGCCCGGTGGGGAGGGGGATAGTTTGGTTTAAAAGGGAAGCCCCGGTTTTTGGTTTAGATGGCAAGGGGCCCCCATTTGGAAAAAGACCTTTTTTGCACCAAAATTGGCCTTGGAGGTTTGGGGGAAGTTGCTTTTGGGGGGAATTTCTTGGGACCCTTCTTTATTCCCTGGATGTGGGTTTTTAGGCAAAAAACTGTTTAGAGAGCCGTTTCCCTTGGCTGAGTGCAACCCCACACAGAATGGTTTTGGATGCCCTTTTCAGTGGAAAAGGGACAAGTTTGGGGGGTATGCTCCCCTTGTTTTTTCTCCCCGGGAAAAACTGTTTTTCCCGATTTTTCCAAAAAATTTGGAAAGGGGTTCTTTTAAGGGGAAAATGACTTTAAACCCCCTTTCCCCAATTTAGTCCCTTTCCCCGTACCTTTGCCAAAAAATATCCCAGTCCCGTCCTGATGTTTTTTCTGGAGGAAGTGGCTTATTTGTCCCTCCTTTACACCAAGGGCCCTTTCCCCCATGGGGGTCCCCCGCCCCACAGTGGTGCAGATGCACCCCAACCCCCGCCCCGCTGCCAAAAACCTGAGCAAGCTCTGCACTGCTGGTAGCCCCCCTTCCGAAGCTGAAACACTTTTTTAAAAACGGGCCTGGCACTTGCTGGTCTTTTATTGGGCGCCCTGGGCCTTTTTGGGGAAAAATGGAACCTCCTCTTTGATTTCCTTTATGATTTCGTTTGATTGTTTTACTGAGGGGTGGGGGTTAAACCCTTTTAACTGCGGGTACTTTCCCTTTAGGCCCGGGTTTTTTTTTTTGGGGGAGTGCAATGATGCCCGAACGTGTTTTTTTTTAGAATAAAAAATGGTTAACAGAGAGAAAAATTTATGCCAAGCCCCCCCAGCCTCCTTTTTAAAAATGGGCCAGTGGTGGTGATTTTATTAATCTGAAAAGGGGGGATCTCCCGGCCCTTTTTCCTCCCCTCCCCAAAAACCCAAAAAAAACAAATTTTTGTTAATGGAGCAATTCCCCTGAAACGATTTTTAGTGGTTTCCTTTTTTAAAGGAAACTGCAAAAGAAGTTGAAATGTGTTTTTTGGGGGAAAAAAAATTCATTTTTTAGGGAAAATATTGACTTTGCCAAATTAAATTTTTGTTTAAACTGATCACTCTTTATAACATTTGGAGTTTATGCAAATTTTTTCCCTTTTTAAAAAACCCGATTGCAGTAGAAATTTGTTTAAAAAATTAAAATTTGTATCTTTTTCAAAACTTTTTGGGGCCCTGTTTTTACATGCCTTTAACCCGCTCCCAAAAAGTGTTTTCCCCCCATGAAACTACCCCGTTTCCAACATCAAATGTAGGATGTGGTCATTAATTTAAAGTGTAATTTTTGGGAATGTGCCCAAAAATTTTTCGCCCCGTATTTAAAATGGGAAAAAATTTTTTTAGCTCTTTCCAAAATTTTTAAGATTAAACCCCTTTTTTTTCCCCTTAATCCCAATTTTAAAATGGGCCAGAAAAAACAAAATTTTAAAAAATTTTGCCCAATGCCAAAATCTTTAAAAAAAACATGTCATCTCAATTCAAATTTTTAACGTATGACCAGGGCTTTTTTCAGGGCCAAATTTTGCTGTAAGTTCCTTTTTGGGGGTTTAAGGGACAAATGGGGACTTAGTTTATTCTGCCAAATACGGGGAAAAAGACTAAAACCCGACCGTGCCAAAGGGAAAGTCTGTTTTTTACCTAATTGATTTTAAATTGGTAGAGAAAAAATTTTTAAAACCATTGCATCCCCCCGTATCAGGCTCATTTTTTTGGGAAAAAGGGAGGTAAAAGGTAGTGGGTCTCATGTGTCATGGGATGGGGGGGAAACCGTATAAACCACTGGTTTTTTAAAACCCCCCTTTAAACCCCAGGCCTGAAAAGTAGTTAATGAAAGAAAAATTTTTTTTTGTTTTTGTTTTTGTGGGGTTTAACAGTTGTAACTTTTTTATTTATTTACACAGTTGTAAAGAGGGCCCCGTTTTTTTTTTTCAAGACAAATTGTACTTTATGGGGGAATAGTTTTTAAATTCACTTAAATAATTGGAAAAATTTTTTTTTATATTCTTTTTTTTTATTTTGTTTTTTTTATTTTATTTTTTACACCCTTCAATTTCAAATTAAATTGTTAGATGAAATTACCCGGTTAAAGGGTATGTGGGAACTTTTTGTGGGAGGTTTTTTTTGTTTTGTAAAAATTTGCCAAAAGCTTTTTTTTTTTTATTTTTTTTATTTTTTTTTTTTTTTTTAAAATTTTTTTTTTTTATTTTTTTTTTTTTTTTTTTTTTTTTTTTTTTTGTCCTTTTTTTTTTTTTTTTTTTTTTTTTTTTTTTTTTTTTTTTTTTTTTTTATTATCCCGTGAAGGGAGAAAATTTTTTTTTTTAAAAAATTTTTTTTTTTAACAAATTTTGTTTAAAGGGGGGGATTAGCATATTCAAAGGGTTTTAATTTAAAATTATTTAAACTGGTCCGTCCAACATAGACAGTGATCAGGAAGCCCCCGTCTCACCCGGGGCCTTTGGCTTGTTAAAAGGGCAGCCCGGGGCCACTCTAATTCCCCAAAGGAAATTTACTGTGCAAACCGTTTTGGGCTTGCCGGGTCACCGGGCCCTCCAAAAACCCCCAAAAATCTGCAAACGACGCCCAAAAAAAGTGGGCGGGTTTGTTAAGGGGGTTTTGGAAACTGCCCCAAAGCATTTTCAAAAACCAAAACAGTGTTTGGCCCCTTTTTTAAATTTAGGGCAAATTGTCACCCTTAGGTTAGTTTATACACCTTAGTTGTAACCCTTTTTTGATTTTTATTTCATTTTGGAGTAGTTGTTAGTGGTATCAGTGCATGGTACAATTTTTTTTAGGGGAAATTTTAATTTGATGAAATTTTAGAAAATAACCCTAATCCCCCAAAATTTCAAAATGATATTTAAAACCATTTATATTTTTGTAGCATGGATTTTTTTAGAGTGTGTAGATAGAATATTGAACTAAGGGCCACATGTATGAAAACTTTTTGGTGTAAGACTTTCTTTGTTGGGCCCCTAGCAACCAGAATTTCCCCCTTTTAATTTTTAAAAAAAAATTTTTTTGGCCTGAAAATATTCAAAAGGGGCCCTCCAATTGGTTGCTTTTGGGTTTAAAAGGGAAAAGTTTAGACCTAGACAGTTTTCCCTACATGTCCCCACTGTTTGTATTTAGGGTTTTTTCTATAAAAAAGGGTTTTTTAAAAAAAAGGAAATCTTGAGCCCAAAATGACATTTGTTTGGCCAAAAAATTTCAAAAATTTACACGTGCCCTTTGGGAAAAACTCACAAATTTAAAAACCATAATTTAATTTGGGGTTTTAAAATTTCAAAAGGGTTTGGGTGTTGATAATAGCAATGGCAAACCCAAAATTTTTTTAAATTTTTTTAATTTTTTATTATTAAATTTTTGGTTTAGGTTGATTAAAAATAAATTTTTTGAAAACAAAATGGGAAAAATGTGGGGGATTTCAGGGGCCCAAAAAATCAGAGCCGCTGTGAAGAGTACATAGGGTTTTTAATAAAAATGTTCTCATAAAAAAGTTACAGACAATATTGGGGAATTTTTATATTCACTAAAAGGCAAAAATATCTAAAAATTTCCCAAACTTTAAAAAATTCCCCCAAAAAAAAAATTTTTTTTTTATGAAAATTTTTTTTTAAAAATTGCATTTACTTTAAGAATGGGGACATTTAAAGGGGGGTTTTTCCCTTTTATGTAATGTTTACGTGGGACCTCCAAAGGCAATTTTAACACTTTTTTAAATATTGTGATTTCAAAAATTGGGGGCTGAGAGAGCTACAGGCTGCCTTACCTCCCCCTTGTTACTTTAAAAGCTTCTATTTGATACGACCCGGGCAAGAGTGCTTTGGGAAAGGCTTGCACAGAGGGAAAATTTTTTTATTTTGTTGAAAGGGAGCTGAAGAAGCTTTCAAGGGAGGGTTAGAAAAAAGTTGGGCTTTTGTGTTTTCGAATCCACTAGTTGTTTGGGGTGATTATTTGGTTGATCCCTTTCTTTTTCTGATGGGCAGAGGGCCCTTTAAGAAGCTTTTTTTAAACTTTCCCGGGGAGAAAGTGTTGTCGTTTGTATACAGAACCCCTAGTTGTAGTTTGATTTTTTGAGTGAACTTTTTACACGATCCCTTTTGCCCGGCTCTGTGCTTG
>JAODAL010012965.1:0-93211 GCA_025379985.1 Phyllomedusa bahiana
TGCTATTTCTGTTTCTGTATGTGGTACCACCATTTCTCCTGGGCAGCGGGGCCCGCTGTTGGGGGTTTTTATTGGATTCTGATCTGCCTTTCCCATATATCCAATCCCTTGCCGCTCCTGTCCCCTGCACCTAAAGGGAATTCTCCATAAAATCCGTCATTTCTCATGTGGAAACAACAAAAAATTCATTATTTTCTTTATTCTTTCTCGTCTTGTTACTGCAATCCTTGTTTTTGGGGCTCCCTCTCTGCAACTTCCCCCCCTCCCCAAATCTGTCCGAATGCAGCGCAGGCTTGTTTTTTCCCTTCCGCTTACTGATGCCTTTCCCTGTGTCAGTATGCACTGGTTGCCCATCCGAAAAGGAACAGTTAAACTCGCACTCTCCCCCATAATGTCCCCACGCGTTTTGCTCCTCCCTACATTCCCCTCCCTAGTCTCTTTTAAAGCCCTACCCGTGCTTCCCTTGCTGTGATATCAGATACATTCCTCAACATCCGAACCTTCCTGCCGCTTACAAGATTTCCAGTCGGCACCAATACTCGGGAAATTTTCTCCCGGGGGCGTTAGGCACTTTTACAACCCCTACTTTTTAAAGGGGCCCCCTAAAAATACATTTTTTGGTTGGCCCCCCAAGACCCCTAGCTGCATCACACAATCTGTCATCCTGCACTAGGGCACTCACAGGACTTATTGTTTAGTGAAAGTCTGGGTCGAGGTTCATCCATTTTTCATGTAACCCCCCCTATTTATGAAACATGCCGGGGGCCCCATTGTAAATTGGCATTCTTATGTTTGTTTACCCTACACCCTAATAGATTGTAACCTTCCGGCAGGGCCTCCATTTGTTTTTTTTGTAAGTACTTTTAAGTGTAATGCTGTATTTTTTCCCCTTGAATTTGTAAAGTGTGCGGAATTTTTTGGCGTTTTAAAAAAAATAAGTTTATTATTATTTTTATTTTTTCCCTCAGCGTTATTTTGGTATACTTTTGAATTTCAGGGGTGTTTACTGGTTAAAATTAGGCGGTAAAAGCCGGTCTGTAGCTTTAGCCCCCAGTGCGGCAGCCTATCAGTGGTCAAAAGGTCTGTAGTATAGGATGTGTTGAGCTGATGCAGCCCATTTTAAAGGAAAAAATCTCGAATAGGTAGGGCACTGTTTAAAGGAAAACATTTTACAAAGTGACTTGTTTTGCAAGATCTTTAATAAAAAGCAATTCTGGTCTGAGGAAACAACCTTTTAAAGTCCTGGAGTTGTGGCATTCATTCTGGTGGCTTTTTTTACAATGAAGGGTTCATGTGTGTGATGGGCCAAAAGGATGTCACTTCTTTTTCTTTTGTGGGTCTTTCAGTCTTCTGTATCCCCGTTGCCATGCTGAGACAATTTTTGTGAATTCTAAACTCAGTGGCCACTTTTTCCCCGAGCGGCCGTGCTTGAAATTCGCAAAAAGCGGGTTTATGATATTTTTAAGATGTTTTTTTTGGTTCAGATGTCCCAAAAAAAGAACGCATGATGAGGAGGACTGTTTTTTTTTTTAAACCCTAAACTTTTTTTTGGTCAGTTTTTAAGTAGTACAAACAGAATACAGTATGTGTCATGGTAACGACCAAATTTCAACTTTATCCCCAAAACACAACCCAGCCCACCTCCCAAATACCATTCTCCAGATTCAAGAGCAGTAAATATCCATTACAATCACATAACAATGCAATATTAATAACATTCAGTGTTCTTGTCACATATAAAAATTGTACCTGGCTGTCGGACGGCACTCCATCCACACAACTGCCATGACACAGTCCCAGGAACCTCTTCACACCGAGATTCCCAACACCCTATACCTAACTAAGTTCGGTGAAGCAAGACCAGAAGTTTCCAGCCATTTAGCCCATATTGTTATTATCTTAAGTTTGGCTCCTCTCTTATAATACACCCTCTCTCCAGAGCAATTCAGCCAATTCACTTTATTAACAAACTCCTGTCTGACGGAGGTTCTGCATCCAGCCACTTTGTCGCTATTAATTTCCTCGCCATAAATAAAAGTCTAGTAATATCGCGATTTTCTCAGCCTCTGGAAAACCGTTAAGTCTCCTACATATCCAAAATACAAACCAACGGATTCATCTCCACTGTAATTTGAAAAATACGCTGGATCAATTGGACAATAAAATCCAATATCGCTCTAGTTTTAGGGCAATGCCAGAACATATGCATCAGAGAGGCCGGGTGCACATGACACCTATTACACAGAGGAGAGGCCGAATTCCAATTTATTTGTAGAAATAGAGGAGTTCTGTAACTCGATGTATTAAGAATAATTGAGAGATTCGATGCTGTTCACTCACTGAAATCAATGGTATGGTCTCCAGTATCTCCTCCCAAATATTAGGCTCTATAGGGCCAATATCTCCTTCCCACCTACTACGTAAATCTATTGGGTTTCTAGAAAAAAAGTTTGCCAATAAAAGTTTATATAAAGTGGATATTAGTCCCTTTGTTGTTTGATGTTCTTGACCCTATCTATCGGAGTAAACTTGGCATTATATTGAATTGTGTCTGATTTTTTCTGCATTATACGCGTGCCTAAGCTGTAAATATTTGTATAGCTGTGTATGCGGTAAAGCAAATTCCATTTGCAATTGCTGAAAACTTTTACGCACCCCCTGATCTGTAAGCAGTTGGGAGACATATTGAAGGCCCCTAGATGCCCGAATCCCTGGAGCACAAAAAGTTCGGACAACCAGGGGGTATTCCAAATCTCGGTATAGGATGTGCAGCCTTGAAGCCCAAAATCCACCCGCAATTTCCAACACTGTTTATGCATCAAATATAAAGTTGGAAACTTTTTGGAGTGCACTAAAAAAGTTTTTGCCTCCAGTTTACCATAAAGATTGGGAGAATAAAAATAGTGGCGTAATAGTTTCAAGTTTAAGAGGAGGACTGTTTAAATCCCAATTCAAATGTATTGGGTGATTCTGGGATCAAACACTTGTTGTGATTTTTGCCATTTAGCTCCTTTTTTCGAGAGCAGCAAGTTGTGCAAAAAGTACTGAAACATTGACCACTTGGATATTTGCATTCAAAAGGGATGTTCTCACTTAGTTCATTTAAAACAAGTTTCAATAAATTTTCTTCAACTTATACCTTCAAACACAAGCTAAATATCATTAACTTTTTGTAAGTAGTGTATGTGCATAGGATTATAGCACAATGACACTAATGAGCTGTCTGTATTGGGTCTAAAACTGGAGCAATCTGGAGAGTATGGCGAGGGGAGGAGGGGGAGCTCGGAGAACTACCACTGGAATACATAATTTTGCCATTCCAGTAATTGGGTCTCTGGGAAACATGAGCAAATTCCATGGTTGAAAAATTCAACATTACTGCAAGTCAGCAACAAATGGCCAACACCGCCCACCCCCAGTTCATATATTGTATGCCATGTAACCTAACAGGCTTAATCTACTAACAGAATCAGCTCTTTGCTGAGGGTCTCTGAAGTCAGATCGGTAGTGGTCAGCAGCTCAGATAGTCAGTGATGACTTTTTTTTTCCTTACACTATACCCTACATTCTTGCAGCATCTGGTTGTATAGTTTGTAGAATCCCATTCTGCTGTATTAAAAGTATTTGGTGTCCAGAAGCCTGATCTGAAAACGAGACCTTGATTGTTCTCTGACCCTTGGCTGTCACAGGGTTTAAGATATACGTGCATTTTTTTGAGGTTGCACACTAAGCCCTTTTTGTCGGATGAAAATAAACATGAAAATACTCTATTCACAAAAAGTTAGGGATATTTGGCTTTTCGATGAAATTTATGGAAAACGTAAAACTTTCTTGCTCCAGTGATAATTTTTCCTGAGGCCACTTAAGTTGTAGCAGCAATGCTGATTTTCTCATCTCAAACAATTTAATGAAAAGGCCAACAACAGTGGAGGGTAAACACCATAAAAAAATGTCTCAATAACGTGTCATGTGGCCTTGGGCATCAATTACAGCTTGACCACAACATCTCATGCTGTTCTCAGTCGAGTTATTGACATGGCATCCCATTCTTCTTGAAGGGCGCCCCACAGGTCATTGAGGTTCAGGGGTACAGAGTTATGAGGATTACCTACCTCAAATGTATGTAGGGTGTACCTACATAATATATTGGGAGATTTAACTACCTCTTATATGGGTATACAAAACAAGACTAAAACTTGGTGAACAAATGGAAGCTCCATAGCCATTTGGGTACACTTCTACTTTTAAAGGCAAAATGGGGTCACTATTTCTATCATTTGGGGAGCTATAGATGGGGAGTTTGTACAGAGGTAGGAATTAGTAGGGAAGTGCTGGAAAAGTGAGGAGTCAAAGATGTATGTTTGGTAAATTCTGCAGTGAAGAGCTGTGGCCGGAAGAAGATGTCATGGTAGTCTGGGCCAGATGGAGATAAAAAAAATGCAAAGAGAACAACTCATCAGAGAAGAGAAAAACTCATCAAAGACATCTGTTAGTCACTTAATGTAACTTTACTGTAATCACGTATATGTGTGCAGAGGGCCCGAGTACAACTGGTAGCTACCACTGTATGGTGGTAATATTGGTCATAGCATAATGGCCTATATTCACTAATGGTTTGTTGTAGTGATATGTGGTCATGGTGTTACAGTATTATTTGATCATGTTGTGATGGTGATATGTGGTGGTATTATTCAGCCATTGTGTTGTGGTGATATGTGATCATAGTGTTGTAGTATTTGATCTTAGTTGAATTATTGGTAATATTAGCCTTGGGATTCTAGTTTTGTGTACTTGGGTTATGTGGTAATTGTATGACACCGCACCCTTGGTGCAATTTAGCCTAGGAATGGCCCTGGTCACCACTCCTGCAGCATTTCGCCCCTCAGACTTTCAAATCCTCTGGAGGCTTCATTGCTTTAATGGGGCCCAGGTCACCTACAGTCCACATATATCATGAGACCCCAGTATACCCACACCTGTCCATACATCAGTGGCTTCTGGCCATGCCACCGCTAAGAACAGATAATACACTTGATCTTAGCCAAAAGGATGAGATGCGATCAATAATGTAACTAAAGCTGGTGCCAGCTAATGCATCACTCTGTGAGTTCAACCACTGTGTCTGTGGCAGAGCTTGTTTATTAAAATTCTGTGTGTACACCTCACCCATTATCCTGACCATGTAAGGCCCCATTCACATCACATTTTCACTCCCATTCATTGTATCCTGTGGGACACCGTAAAAATTTATTCCAACAGATGCTGCACAAATAGGACAACATTTGTCATATAGAAGTCAAGAGCCCCGTCGCGTTATCCATTGGGATAAATATTTATGGTATCTCGACGACTGGAGGTGAAAATGTGATGTAAATGAGGCCTAAGAACAGGTGTATGATGGAAGGAGAATGGAGGTCAGTTAGAGGTCACAGTGTAAGGCGATGTCCAGTCTTAGGGTGCTTTCACACAGTGCGTTTTTTATGCATTTTTCGGATGCTTTTTTTGTGCAGAAAGGCACAGCAATTAATACTGTACATTTCTGCACTAAAAAACGCACCAAAAATCCACCTGCGTGTGAAAGCACCCTTAAAAATTTATGGCCTATCCTTACTACAGGTACCCCCACCAATCAGGTGATGGAGGAAGCTGTGGTGCTCCTGTGATCGCTGCAGCCTCTTCACATGTACTTTTAAGGGTATGTTCACACGCCGTGTTGGGTCCTTGTGAACATACGCTTTTAGATATCTGTTTGGATCCGTCTGTCGGACCCCAAACACGTATCTAATAATGAGCAGTGTGATTTTACTTTTTTTTTTTAACTTGAAACACGCATTGGCATTCACACGAGTGATCGCCGATGCGTGTCTCATTGCGTCTTTCGGATCCGTTCCAAGAATTGACATGTCAATTCTTGGACCGAAAGACGCAGCAGACGCCCTATTTAAAACTACATGGTGCGATCCTGCTGCATCCAACATGCATCCAAACACCCAGCTGCATGTTGGATACTCTGTGGCCTCCCATCTAGCACCCTCGCTCCCCTCCCATCCATCCTTAACTCTGCCGCCCGTCTGATTCACCCTCTCTTCTCGCTTCTCCTCTGCCTCTCCCTCTTTCCAATCCCTTCATGGCTACCTATTGCCCAGCGAATTCCAGTTCAAGTTAGCAACCTTGACCTCAAGCTCTCCATAACTCTCCCTCCATACATCTCTGCCCTAATTTCCAAATTTTCTCCCCTCACGCAATCTCCGCTCCTCACAGGACCTTCTCCTCTGCTCTCCCCGTGTCAGCTCCTCACATAACCGTCTCCAAGACTTCTCCCGTGCTTCCCTCATACTCTGGAACTCACTGCCCCAACACATCAGATTCTCCCCCACTCTCACCAGCCTCAAAAGCAACCTGAAAACCCATCTCTTCATGATTGCCTATAACCAACAATAACCCCGTTTATACTACTCCACCCCACAAACATGTCCGCCCCTTACCTTCTGTCTCTTCCCACCTTCCTTGTAGACTGTAAGCCCTCTCTCCTTCTGTACCAGTTGTTCATTATTAATTTGCCACCTCCGTACTTGTTTGACCTATGTTATCTATGCAACTCAAATGTACAGCGCTCTGGAACCAAGGACGCTCTAAAATAAATAATAATAATACGTGTTGGATCCGTTTAAGATCTGATCGACGCTGAGTTTTTGGATTCGATTTTTGGATCGCGAGCGGGGAGAGGAGACGGAATCCATAGTTCTCTATGAGAACTGTGGATTACCGTAATGACAGGGACGGATTTTAGCCGTATTTGCACGCAGTACGATGCGCAATACGGACTTAAATCCGTCCCAAAATAAGCCGTGTGAACATAGCCTAACAGTGGTACAAACTAATACAATGATGTACTGGTTATTTCAACAGCATTGGTAATTGGAACAGCACTGCCATAGAAGCAATATGATAACTACGAGCACATAAAACCACTGAAGAGGCGGGGTGGGGGTGCTGGAAGTCGGAGCCCCCACAAATAACTAAGCCTGGAGACCCCCGCCAAGGTGGCCATGTACATTACTCAAACGTCCTCCAAACTGGCCAGTTTTAGCAATGTTTTTGGGGTTGTCGGTGAAAGAAGGAATCCAGAATCAGCGTCCAATCCAACTGTCAAGTGATTTACACTACACCCTATGTAAAATCAACACCAAGAAAGCTTGTAAGGGATACATTTTTCATTATACACAATACAAAATGACAAAATCACTCAGAATAACAAATATATGGTTCTGTCACTCAAAAATACAGAATTTCACAAAAAAAGAAAAAGAGGACTAAATACCAGAATCTAATATCAATATTTTATGAAAGATAAAATACAATCAATAATCAAGAAAAAATAAAATAAATACAACTGGACGATATCAACACGGTACAGGTGCAACTCAATGTGGAGATGATATATGTAGAAGGTTGGTCTCCTTCCAATTCCAATCACATCATTGTCATCTAATATGAATAGTATCATTACATAGTAAACCTCACAGTAAACGGAAGGACAAAACTCAGATAAAGATACATATTAAGGCTCAGTGCACACTGCGTTATTTTGAACAGATGACGGATCCGTTATGACGAAAAGGAGAATGGATGCATTAACGTGTTCATATAGGTGGATGGATGTGCAACGTGGCATAGTGTCCGTTTCGACACTTTCCGTCAAATATGTGTTTAATTTTAACAGGTGGAGGACACAGGGCGCTGCACTTTTTCAAGTTTCCAAAAAAAAGTATACGCTACAGTCTACTTTTTTTTATAGTATATGTCAATGGATCCTAGTGTATGTGCCCATGTTGTAAACGTATACGTTTGAATCCATCATAAAATATATAATCACAGCTACCCAATTAAATTCCAAGGTAAAACAGGTGACAGCCAATAGAAAAGCTAGTAAAAAGAAAAAAAAAAACGAATGTCAAACGTCTGCTTCAAAAGGTGCACGTTTGGCATACGTTCAACGTATACGTTTTGACGGATGGTCACACGCCGTGTGCACCGCGCCTAAGGGTGCTTTCACACGGTGCGTTTTTTGTGCAGGAAGGCACAGCAATTAATAATATACATTGTTGCACTAAAAACGCATAAAAAACCCCGCATCAAAGGCGCACCAAAAACGCCACCGTTGTGAAAAGCACCCCAAATTTTCATTCTTCCCTCGTGAAGATTCCCACAAATTTATCCACACCTGACGCCCCAACACACGTTTCACCTATTCTTCCTCAGGGAGGGTGTGGGAAAACGTGGGTTGGGGCTTCAGGTGTGATCTATGTGGAATCTTTCACTATGGGTGCTTTCACACAGTGCAGTTTTGGTGCAGTTTTAACTGCGCTACAATTAAACTGCCTTTATTACCAGCAAGCTTCTTTCAGTTGTCTAAGGGTATAATTGCAGCGCGCATTTTGCGGGGTATTTGCGATTTAATACGGGCGAAATGCGTTCCGCAATTACTGTAATTAATAGCTCTCATACAGAGCTATGAATTATGTGTTGTCTCCCCCGGCGTACGATACGATCATAAGTGACAGGTCACTTCTTCGAGGCGCTTATGTGCCGCTGATAGTGATAGCGGATGGGGCTGGTCCCCCCTGTCCTTGGAAGTACGCGCATGCTTCCAAAACACATGGCGTACAGTACACCATGTGAACATACCCTAAGTTGTTCAGAAAGGTGTTTCAAGTAAGTAATCAATTACTGTGTCTGAAGTCCTGTGGATTACAAACACTCATCGATTACTCTCTTTCCAGATTAGATAAGTGAAAAAAACTTGCTTGTAATAAAGGCAGTTTAATTGGAGCGCAGTTAAAACTGCACCAAAACTGCGCTGTGTGAAAGCACCCTAACATAGTAAACCACACAGGAAAAGGGAGGACAAAATTCAGATAAAGATATATATGAATTAATTCTTACCCTAAGGGGCCGTTCACACGGCTTATTCCGAGACTGATTCCAGCCGTACTGCGCGCCGTATTTGCGCTTCAGTACGGCTGGAATCCGTCATAGTCATTACGGTAATCCACAGTTCTCATAGAGCACTATGGATTACGTCTCTCCTCCCTGCTCGGCGAATCCGCAATTACGTCGGCAATAAGCCGTGTGAACCTTGCCTAAGGGTGCTTTCACACGGTGCATCTTTTAGTTGGTTTTTGTGCAGAAAGGCACAGCAATTAATGCTGTACATTGCTCCAAAAAAAACACATTAAAAAAACGCACCATGTGAAAGCACCCTTAGGCCTTGTCCCCACAGCACAGGTCTGCAGCCGGTTTTTGGTTTTGAAAACCGTCTGTAAACCGGCTGACAAACTTTAAAATGGACCTCTACGGAAAACCCGCGCCGGCGGTCCGAAAAACATAGAACATGTTCATTCTTCCATCCGGTTCTCGGACGGAATATGAACATCTCTATGTGAAGGGGGGGGACTTTTCTCCGCCAACCGCGCAGAAAAGCCGCCCCCCGGCGGCCGTGTGCACAGCACGAAAACAGGACAAATACTGGTCGTTGAACCAACCAGTATTTGTCCTGTGCCGTGGGGACGGGGCCTTAGGGTAAGGCTATCTTCACACGGCTTATTTTGGCCCTATTTCACCCGTAATTCGCGCCATACTACGCGAATTAAAGGGCTGAAATACGTCCCAGTCATTTACGGGAATCCACATTCTCTAAGAACTATGGATTACGTCTCCTCTCCCTGCTCGTACAATACGGCGAGCGGGGAGAGAAGTGACATGTCAATTATTCATGGCGTATACGTGCCAGAATAATGAATGTCTATGGGGCCGGCGGGCTGCTGGCCCCTCCGCCCCCGGCATAATTGCGGGGCGAAATACGTCCCACAATTACGCCGTGAATAAGCCGTGTGAACCCTGCCTTAGAATGAATTATTATGTATCTTTATCTGAGTTTTGTCCTCCCTTTTCCTGTGTGGTTTACTATGTAAGGGGCCGTTTACAGGGCAGTGGACAAATACCGGCCTTTTGCCGGGGGGTTTTTGCCCGGTTTTGCGGCCGCCCCACGGCCGGGGGGGGGAGGTTTTTTTCCCGATGAGCAGAGAACAGCCCTCCCCATCCATTGAAAGCACATGTTCCGTGGGAAACCAGAGGGAAGATTGTGCGGGGTTTTTGTTTTGTCGTGGTCCGCCGGACAAAACCGCCGGGGGGAAAAAACCTGGGTGGTCGCTGCGGGGGTTTTCCAAAAGACCATTTTGTCTTTTTTCGGCCTGTTTGTCTAAAAACCGCAAACGGGCTGAAAAACCGCTGAAAACCCGTGCTGGGGGACTCCCAAGGGTGCTTTCACACAGTGCTTTTTTTTATGTTTTTTTGCTACATTTTTGTGCAAAGGGACAGCAATTAAAGCTGTACATTCGCACCAAAAAAGCAGCTGCGTATGAAAGCAGCCTAAAGATTTCTATTCATATTAGAATGAACAGTGAAGCATTGGAAAAAAGCCCAACCAAATATATATATCATCTCCACATTGAGTTGCACCTGAAATGCGTTGATATTGTCCCCTTGGTTTTTTATTTTATTTTTTCCCAAAAAAAATCAGCAAAGACGTTCCCACATGAGCGGGGCTTTCACACAGTGCATTTTGGTGCATTTTTTAAAGGGGGCTTTCACCCCGTACTTTTTGATTTTCGTTTTTTTTGGGTCGTTTTTGTGCAGGAAGGGACCGGGAATTAAAAGATAACATATTTTCCCAAAAAACCCATTAAAAAAACCGCCTCAAAAAAACGCACCGGGGGAAAGCACCCCCAGCTGTCTCCAATTAAGCTGCCTGTAAACCAACAAGCTTCTTTCACTTATCTAAACTGTCCCGGGAAAAAGGGGTAAACAATTAATGTTGTAAAACAAAACTTTCCACAGCTTGATTAAATAAAATTAAAAAACCTTTTTGAACAAATTTTTGAACAACCCGAAAAAAAAACTTGGTTTGAAAAGGGGAGAAAATGGGAGCGCATTAAAAACTGCACCAAAACGGGGCTTGGAAAAGCAAACCTTTTAAAAAATAAAAAGGGGGGCAGAAAAAAGCCGGGGGAATCTGGTTTTAAATTTAACCCCCTTTTTGACGAGGGGAAAGAAGTCATGTGAACCCAAAACCGGGCCGTTGGGTTTAAAGGGTATGTCCCGGCAAACCCAAACGGGGGCCCTCCAGCTGTTGGGAAACTACAACCCCATCATTTCCCACTGTTTTTAGAATAAAAAAAGCATAAGGGAAATTTAGTTTCCCCCAAAAGCTGGGGGGGCGGGAGTTTTGGGGGTGCCCCTTGGGCTTTTGGGGTTTACCCGGCCCTATTTTGGGGGCGCAATTTTGTTTGGGTTTTTTGCGCTTAATAAGCGGGGAAATGTCGCCCCAGCCAAAAACGGGAACCACGCTCTCAAAAGAGAACTATTGGGTACCCTCCCCCTCCCTGCTCCACAAACCGAACCCTATTGTTTCGGGGCGGGGAGATGTGAAAATTCAATTACCTTTCGAGAAAAGGGATTTAATGGGGCGGCCGGGGGGTGGGCCCCACCCCACAACAACCCTCCCCCCACAACAACCCTCCACCCCCCCAACAACCCCCCAACGCCCAGGAGTCGCGGGTCTCCCGAAACACACAATGAAAGCGGGTTTTAACATAACCCCCTTTCGGCCAAATTTCCCCATTGGGAAAAACATAATGCTTGGCCTGGGCCCCGGGTGGGCGTGGATTGGGGGGGGGCGGGAAATATAGTTTTTGTTTTTACACAGCACAGGGTGTTGATCGGATTTACGGCGGATTATTTAGACTGCGCTGAAAAGCCGACTAACCAGTGCCCCATAGACCGCAATAGAAAATCTGTGCTGTAGCCCAGCAGCACAGAGTATTTCAGGGGGTGGTGCTGATTTTGGGAGCAAGGGCCAGGGTGTTACAATGTGGAAGAGTCAGGCTCCCCCGCAGAAAAGAGTTTTCGGGGGCTTACTGATTTTTTTACAAGTCACAGCTGTTACATATGGAAAAGGCAAGGGGTCCCCCCAGCACAGAGTATTTCAGGGGGCTGTACTGATTTTTTAAACATGAAACAGTTTTTTTACATATGGAGAGGGAGGCTCCCCATCAGCACAAGGGATTTCAGGGGGGTTTTCTGATTTTGTAGCATGTCCCAGGGTTTACATAGTGGGAAAAGGGAGGGGTCCCCAGCCACAGAGAAATTTTAGGGGGCTGTACTGATTTTTTTAGCATTCCAAAAAAAAGGCTTTTTACATATGGGAAAGAGGGCAGCTCCCCAGCAGCAAAAGAGTATTTTTTGGGGGTTGGGGCCTTTATTTTTTTAAACACGTCACAGGCTGTTACATAGTGGAAGAGGCAGGCTCCCCAGCAGCACAGAGTATTTCAGGGGGCTGGACTGATTTTGTAGCATGTCACAGGCTGTTACATAGTGGAAGAGGCAGGCTCCCCAGCAGCACACAAAGTATTCAGGGGGCGTAAAGATTTTTGTAGACCACAGGCGTTACATATTGGGAAAAGGCAAGGGCCCCCGCCGCACTTGGGGGATTTTAGGGGGTTTTTCTGAAAATTTAGTGGCACGTCACAAGGGTGTTACTATTGGAAGAGGCAGGCTCCCCAGCAGCACAGAGTTTTTTCAGGGGGCTGTACTGATTTTTTTAGCACTTTACAGGCCTTTTTACATAAATGGGGAAAAGGGAGGGTCCCCAAACAGCACAAGTATTTAGGGGGTGGTGCGGGGTTTTGGTTTGCACCTCACGGCTGTTACAAAAGTGGAAGAAAGGGAGGCTCCCCACACCAAGAAATTTTAGGGGTTTGGAAACTGGGTTTGAAACCTCACAGGCTTTACATAGGGAAAAAGGAGGGGTCCCAGCAAACACAGGGCGTTTCAGGAGCCCCCGTTTTGGGGTCGGGCCCCCCTCCAAAATTTGCAAGGCCCCCCCCCCCTGACGCAAACCCGCCTCCCTGCTTATACTCTCCTCTTCACCTTTCCCCCCCCAAAAAGGGTCAGACGGAGGGGCCCCTCGTTGTGAGCACCGTGCGGACGCCAGGAGGTGAGTGCCCGGTGGGGGTCCCGGGGTGGCCCCGGAGACACGCGCGGGGCCCCGCCCCCTCCCCCTATGTTTCCTTTTTCGCTGCGCCCGAAGATTTTCCCCCGGGGTCCCCCCAAAGCCCCGGGTACTCCCCCGCATCCCTGACCGGGGCCGCCCGGGGACAGCAAACCCGCCATGAACCCCCCGCACACAAGATAGAAAAATCGGGCAGGGAAAGGGCAACGAGCGGGCCCCACAAGCGGCAGGGGTTAAAGGGAAAAAAGACACCAAAAATAATGACGTCACATCAGCCGGTATACACAGAGCGGGAGGGGGCTGGTTACGTCACAAAGGGCAACGGGATAAATGGAGCGGACGGTAAAGTTATGGGAGTTAAATGTGGGGGGGGGGGGGGGGCGAGAATAAGGGGAGTAGTACAAAGGGTTAAAAAGGAGGAGGAGTTGTGCGGTGGAGGGTGGGGATTAATGGTTTCAATTTTATTTTTTAGGAGGAGGAGTAGTGGTTCGGTGGGGGGATGGGGATTATGGTACAAAGGTTAAAAAGGGGGGAGGAGTTTGTTTTCCCAGGAGGATGGGGGTAAAAGAAAATTGGAAAATTAAGGAGGAGGGGTAGTGGGCGGTGGGAGGAAAGGGGATTATTTTACATTGGATTAATTTTGGAAAAGGAGAATTTTTGCGGAGGAGGATTTGGGGGTTTATGGTACATTGGAAAATTTTTAGGGGGAGAGGGGCGGGGGAGGATGGGGATGATGGTACATTGGATTATTAGGAGGAGGAGTAGTGTGCGGCGGAGGATGGGTATGATAGTACATTGGATTATTAGGAGGAGTAGTGTGCGGTGGAGGATGGGGATGATAGTACATTGGATTATTAGGAGGAGGAGTAGTGTGCGGTGGAGGATGGGGATGATAGTACATTGGATTATTAGGAGGAGGAGTAGTGTGCGGTGGAGGATGGGGATGATAGTACATTGGATTATTAGGAGGAGGAGTAGTGTGCGGTGGAGGATGGGGATGATACTACTCCTCCTCCTAATAATCCAATGTACTATTATACCCATCCTCCACCACATCCCTCTCCTCCTCCTCCTAATAATCCAATGTACTATCATACCCATCCTCCACCACATCCCTCTCCTAATAATAATCCAATGTACAAATCTACCCATCCTCCGCCTCATCCCTCTCCTAATAATAATCCAATGTACTATCATACCCATCCTCCGCCACATCCCTCTCCTAATAATAATCCAATGTACTATCATACCCATCCTCCGCCACATCCCTCTCCTAATAATGATCCAATGTACTATCATACCCATCCTCCACCACTCCTCCTCCTAATAATGATCCAATGTACTATCATACCCATCCTCCACCACTCCTCCTCCTAATAATGATCCAATGTACTATCATACCCATCCTCCACCACTCCACCTCCTAATAATGTTCCAATGTACTATCATACCCATCCTCCACCACTCCTCTCCTCCTACTAATAATGATCCAATTTACTATCATACCCATCCTCCACCACATACCACTCCTCCTCCTCCTAATAGTCCAATGTACTATCATACCCATCCTCCGCCACATCCCTCTCCTCCTAATAATCCAATGTACTATCATACCCATCCTCCGCCACATACCACCACTCCTCCTAATAATCCAATGTACTATCATACCCATCCTCCGCCACATACCACCACTCCTCCTAATAATCCAATGTACTATCATACCCATCCTCCGCCACATACCACCACTCCTCCTAATAATCCAATGTACTATCATACCCATCCTCCGCCACATACCACCACTCCTCCTAATAATCCAATGTACTATCATACCCATCTCCGCACATACCACTCACTCCTCCTAATAATCCAATGTACTATCATACCATCTCCGCCACATACACCAAACTCCTCCTAATAATCCAATGTACTATCATACCCATCCTCCGCCACATACACCACTCTCCACCTAATAATCCAATGTACTATCATACCCATCCCCGCCACATACCACCACTCCTCCTAATAATGATCCAATGTACTATCATACCCACCCTCGCCACATACCACCACTCCTCCTAATAATCCAATGTACTATCATACCATCCCCCGCCACATACCACACTCCTCCTAATAATCCAATGTACTACCCATACCCATCCTCCGCCAACATACACCACTCCTCCTAATAATCCAATGTACTATCATACCCATCCTCCGCCACATACCACCACTCCTCCTAATAATCCAATGTACTATCATACCCATCCTCCGCCACATACCACCACTCCTCCTAATAATCCAATGTACTATCAATACCCATCCTCCGCCACATACCACCCACTCCTCCTAATAATCCAATGTACTATCATACCCATCCTCCACCACATACCACCACTCCTCCTCCTAATAATAATCCAATGTACTATCATACCCATCCTCCGCCACATCCCTCTCCTAATAATAATCCAATGTACTATCATACCCATCCTCCGCCACATCCCTCTCCTAATAATAATCCAATGTACTATCATACCCATCCTCCGCCACATACCACCACTCCTCCTAATAATCCAATGTACTATCATACCCATCCTCCGCCACATACCACCACTCCTCCTAATAATCCAATGTACTATCATACCCATCCTCCGCCACATACCACCACTCCTCCTAATAATCCAATGTACTATCATACCCATCCTCCGCCACATACCACCACTCCTCCTAATAATCCAATGTACTATCATACCCATCCTCCGCCACATACCACCACTCCTCCCTCTCCTAATAATGGTCCAATGTACTAGGTGGTGGAGGATGGGGATGATAGGACATCAGATTATTAGGAGCAGTATTAGTTTGCGGTGGGGATGATAGTACATTGGCTTATTAGGAGTTGTAGTAGTGTGCGGGGGGAGGATGGGTGTGATTATAGTACACTGGATTATTAGGAGGAGTAGTATATTGTGGTGAAGAGGTAGGAGCTGATGTTATGTTGGGGTATCAGTAATTAGTATGTGGTGGAGAGGGAGGTGATAATGACATATTGGAGTAGTAGTATGTAGAGATGACGAGCTGGGGTAGTAGTATGTGGGGGAGAGGTTAGGGATGATGACAAGTTAGAGTAGTAGAGAGTCAGGTGATGACATGTTGGGTTCTTGTAGTATGTGGTATAGAGGTAAGGGATGTTGATAAGTTGGGGTAGTAGTATGTGGGGGAGAGTCAGGTTATAAGTTGGCGTCACATTTTTGGCCTCCGTCGGTGATATCCAACAGGATACTTTGAAAAAAGCAACCTGAGACGTATCCCTCTGGAGCCACAGACCTCCCGACTTCTAGATGGTCGTTGTAATAAGCATTTTTCCACATATTTATATTGTACACTTCAGTAGTTTGTTAGATATTTGCCATAATATTTTTGTGGTCCAAGTTGCATCAAATGATTAAATAACATGTAAATAGTGGCTGAATGTACGGCTAGGACCAAGGAATATGCTCTCAGTAAATGTATTAATGCAAGTAGACTTATTAAGTCAAAAAGAGGGACATTTAATAAATATAAAGGGATTTGGGTCAAAATGGGGCCTGTCCCTCCAGAAGAGGAACACTTGGGAGGTGTGGAGTTGTAGGTTTGGAGCTTTATGTATGGAACTATAGGTTTGGAGTTAAAGAGAACCTGTCACATAGATTATGCCCCCCTTGCTGAGGACAGCACAAGCTAGTGTCAGACCTGTTTCCAGCGCTGTGTCCCTTATTCTGTAAGATGCTGTAGTTTTAGAGCATTTAATGCTTAAATCTGCAGTTTTCAGCCAGAAGAGTAAGGCCGTGTTCACATGGCTTATTTTGGCGCCGCACTGCGCGCCGGATTTGCACTGCAGTACGGCGCCAATCCGTTGCAGTAATTACGGTAATCCACTGCGGACGCGCCGTAGATAATGCATTGTCTATGGGGCCGGCGGGCTGCTCCCGCGTCCCGCCCCTTATTCACGCCGGAATTGCGAGCGCAATCCGGCTCACAAGTCCGGCGTGAATAAGCCGTGTGAACGGGGCCTAATTCAGAGTGTCAGTTTTTTCAAACTACGCCCACCTGAGGCTAGCCCCGCCCACTTCAACTGATAAACCTATTACTTTGAATAGGTAGAAATGTGAATAACCGTCAGTGGGCGGGGCTAACTTTTGGTGGGCGGGGCTAACACCTTCTCATGAATAAGATTTGAGGGGTAAATGCTCTAAAACTACAGCATCTTACAGAAT
Organism: Phyllomedusa bahiana; assembly: GCA_025379985.1. Classification (NCBI taxonomy): domain Eukaryota; kingdom Metazoa; phylum Chordata; class Amphibia; order Anura; family Hylidae; genus Phyllomedusa; species Phyllomedusa bahiana. The sequence goes on from JAODAL010012965.1 coordinate 17,326, forward strand.
AAGGGACACAGTGATGGAAACGGCAAGTCTGACACTAGCTTGTGCTGCCCTCAGCAAGAGGGGTATAACCTGTGTGACAGGTTCCCTTTAAGTGTGGAGCTATAGGTTTGGAGCCATAGCTATGGAGCTATAGATGTGGAGCTGTAGCTACGAAACTATAGGTATAGAGTTGTAGGTGTGGAACTAAAGGTTTGGAATTGTATGTAGGTGTGGAGCTTTGTGTGGTTCTATAGTTGTGTAGCTGTAGGTATGGAATTATAGGTACAGAGCTGTAGGTATGAAGCTATAGATGTTGATCTGTAGGCATGGGGCTGTAGATATGGTGCTAAAGGTTTGGAGTTGTAGGTATGGAGCTGTAAGGCAAAAGTAGTTTTCCCAAACGTGTATACTTTATACAGGATGCAAACATGTGGTCTATCATGCGTTTGTGTCCAGTTCATACAATGTATGTGCTCAGGAAATAGAGCAAACATAATCCAAAAAGAAAGTGTTTTCTGTAAAGAGGATCTGTCTTGGCCTCACTGCTATATATGTAGGGGTAGTTTTGGGAAAGTATCCTGATGTATATGCATACCACTGCCAGAGGCCAAAAACATGAATGTTGAGTTAATAAATGGGTAGTAGTAGTATGTGGTGGAATGGTAGATGACGATGATATTTTAGCTTAATACCGTAGTAGTAGTATGAGGTAAAAAGAGAGGTTATTATGTTGGGTTTTTCTTAGAAATAATACTACTTCATATGTGGTAGAGACACAGTATCTTACAAAAGTGAGTGCACCCCTCACATTTTTGTAAATACTGTATTATATCTTTTCATGGGACAACACTGAAGATATGACACTTTGATACAATGTAGAGTAGTCAGTGTACAACTTGTATCATTTGCTGTGTCCTCAAAGTAACTAAACACATGGCTATCAATGTCTAAACCACTGGCAACAAAAGTGAGTACACCCCTATGTGAAAACGGACAAATTGTACTCCATTTACCATTTTTTCCTCCATGGCGTCATGTGACTCGTTAGTTTTAGCGTCTCCGATGTGAATGGGGAGCAGTTGTGTCAAATTTGGTGCTATTGCTCTTACACACTCGTACTGGTCAGCATAGCGCCTCATGGCAAAGATCTGAGAAAGTTGTCGCTCTACATAAAGCTGTCCTAGGCTATAAGATTGCTAACACCCTGGGACTGAGCTGCAGCACGGTGGCCAAGACCATACTGCAGTGTAATAATACAGGTTTCACTCAGAACAGGCCTCGCTATGGTCGACCAAAGAAGTTGAGCGCTCATGCTCGGCGTCATATCTAGAGATTGTCGTTTCAAAATGGACATATGAGTGCTGGCTGCATTGCTGCAGAGGTTAAAGGGGTAGAGGGGTCAGCCTGTTGGTGCTCAGATCATATGCAGCACATTGGCCTGCATGGCTGAAGGAAGACTCTTCTAAAGATGGAGCACAAAAAAAGACTGCAAACAGTTTGAAGACAAGCAGACTAAGGACATGGATTACTGGAATCATGTCCTGTGGTCTGATGAGACCAAGATAAACTTATTTGATTCAGATGGTGTCAAGTGTGTGTGGTGGCAACCAGGTGAGGAGTACAAAGACAAGTGTGTCCTGCCTACAGTCAAGCATGGTGGTGGGAGTGTCATGGTTTGGGGCTGCATGAGTGCTGCCAGCTGTGGGAAGCTACAGTTCATTGAGGGAACCATGAATGCCAACATGTACTGTGACATACTGAAGCAGAGAATGATCCCCTCTCTTTGGAAACTAGGTCAGAGGGCAGTATTCCAACATAACCCCAAATACACCTCTAAGACGACCACTGCCTTGCTAAAGAAAAGGAGGGTAAAGGTTCTGGACTGGCCAAGTATGTGAGTAGACCTAAACCCTACTGAACATCTGTAGGGCAACCTCAAACAGAAGGTGGAAGAGCGCAAGGTCTCTAACATCCACAAGTTCCATGATGTTGTCATGGACAAGTGGAAGAGGATCCCAGTGGCTGCAACCTGTGAAGCTCTAGTGACCTCTGTGCCCAAGAGAGTTAAAGGGGTTGTCTCACTACATTGAGTCATTTCACCTCAGTCCTTGGTTTCATTTTGAATTCAGGGGCTGCAGATGAAGCCAGGTGTGTAGCTATAGTGACCTGAGGAGCTGATGCAGCCCATACAAGAGGGGATATCTAGGAATAGGTAGGATACTGTTAATGGACACATTATAAAGTGACTTGTTTTTGCAAGATCTTTAACATAAAAATCAAACCTTGTAGTGAGACAACCCCTTTAGCAGTGCTGGAAAATCATGGTGGCCACACAAAATATTGACACTTTGGGCACAATTTTTCCATTTTCACTTAGGGGTGTACTCACTTCTGTTGTCAGCGGTTTAGACATTAATGACTGTGTTGAGTTATTTTGAGGCTCAACGAATTTACACTGTTAGGCCATGTCTACACAGCACTGGATTTTTAAGTGAATTCAGTATTTAGAATCCGCAAAAATAGAAATATAGAAAATCCGAACCGTAGTCTACACCGCTCAGATTTCTAAACCGCCGGTTTATAGAACGTTATATAATCCACAGTATTGCGGTGGATTTTATTACAGTTGTGTACTGGGCCAGCTGAAAACTGACCGCAGTTTTTGACACAAATCCGCATGAAAAATTGTGGTGCGGCGATGTTAAAATACCATCGGATTGCGAACAGCATTTTAATATTGCTGTGTAGACAGTCTTGTACAAGCTGTACACTGACTACTTTATATTGTATCAGTGTCATATCTTTAGTGTTGTCCCATGAAAAGATACAATATTTACAAAAGTGTGAGGGGTCTACTCACTTATGTGAGATACTGTAGGTTGGATTATTTGAAGTAGCAGTATGTGATAGAAAGGTAGTTACTAGAATTATTGGTATGTGGTGCAGAGTTTGCTGATATATTAGTAGTAGTATGTAGGTGATAATGATATGTGGAGTTATGAGTAGTAATATCTGATGGAGAGGTGGATGATCTGTTGGGTAAATATTGGAGTAGCAGTATATGGTGAAGAGGTAGATTATATGTTGGGGTTATGAGAAGTATTACTATAGTGGAGAGGTAGGTTAGGAGGATATATTTTGGTTATAAGGAGTATTGTGATGTGGTGCAGGGGTATAATGATTTGTGGGGTTCTTTGGGATAGTATTATGTGACGGAGAGGAGGCCAATATGTTAGGTTATGGAGAGTAGTAGAATGTGTTGGAGGGGTAGGTGATAATGTTGGGTTAATATAAGATCAATTGTATATGATGGAGGGAGAGGTTTTGGTATGCTGGGATGATGGTGGAGAGGAAGATCTTGATAATCTGTTGGGTTTGTAGGAGTAGTAGTATGTAATGCAGAGGTAGGTGGTGATTATATTGAGTTATTGGGGTTTGTAATAGTATGTGGTGGAGAGGTATCTGGTGATATATTGAGATATTGGTGGTGGTAGTAGTATGTGGTGGAGAGTTATGTGATATGTTGGGTTATCATAGGAGTAGTAGTATGTGGTGAAGAGGTAGATATGTTGGGTTATAGTAATACTAGTACTTATTGGAGGGCTAGGTGATAGGTTAGGTTAAAATACTAGTACCTAGTGGAGAGGTTGATGATGTGTTTGGTTATTTTAGGAGTAGTAGTATGTGGTGAAAAGGTAGATGTTAATAGGTTGGGTTATAGTAACACTAGTACTTATTGGATAGGTAGATGATGGTTTGGGTTATAGCTATACTAGTACTTCTACTGGTACCTAGTGAAGACATAGCTGGTGATATGTTGGGTTATAGGTATAGTAGTACCTAGTGGAGAGGCAGGTGGGGATATGCTAGGTTATAGTTCTACTAGTACCTAGTGGAGAGGCAGGTGGGGATATGCTAGGTTATACTAGTACCTGGTGGGGATATGCTAGGTTATACTAGTACCTGGTGGGGATATGCTAGGTTATACTAGTACCTGGTGGGGATATGCTAGGTTATACTAGTACCTGGTGGGATATTGCATAGGTTATACTAGTACCCTGGTGGGTATATGATATGTTATACTAGTACCTGGTGGGGATATGCTAGGTTATACTAGTACCTGGTGGGGATATGCTAGGTTATACTAGTACCTGGTGGGGATATGCTAGGTTATACTAGTACCTGGTGGGGATATGCTAGGTTATACTAGTACCTGGTGGGGATATGCTAGGTTATACTAGTACCTGGTGGGGATATGCTAGGTTATACTAGTACCTGGTGGGGATATGCTAGGTTATACTAGTACCAGGTGGGGATATGCTAGGTTATACTTGTACCGGGTGGGTATATGCTCGTTTATACTAGTACCTGGTGGGGATAATGCTAGGTTTTACTAGTACCTGGTGGGGATATGCTAGTTTTATACTATACCTGGTGGGGATATGCTAGGTTATACTAGTACCTGGTGGGGATATGCTAGGTTTAACTAGTACCTGGTGGGGATATGCTAGGTTATACTAGTACCATGGGGGATATGCTAGGTTATACTAGTACCTGGTGGGGATATGCTAGGTTATACTAGTACCTGGTGGGGATATGCTAGGTTATACTAGTACCTGGTGGGGATATGTTTAGGTTATACAGTACCTGGTTGTGATATGCTAGTTTAAACTAGTACCTGGTGGGGATATGCTAGGTTATTATAGTACCGGTGGGGATATGCTGGGTTATACTAGTACCTGGTGGGGATATGCAAGTATATACTAGTACCTGGTGGGGATATGCTAGGTTAAACTAGACCTGGTGGGGAAATATGCTAGGTTTACTAGTACCTGGTGGGGATATGCTAGGTTATACTAGTCCCTTTGGTGGGGATATGCTAGGTTATACAAGTACCTGGTGGGGATATGCTAGGTTATCTAGTACCTGGTGGGGATATGCTAGGTTATACTAGTACCTGGTGGGGATATGCTAGGTTATACTAGTACCTGGTGGGGATATGCTAGGTTATACTAGTACCTAGTGGAGAGGTAGCTGGTGATGACATGTTGGGTTATTATAGAAGTAGTAGTACATGGTGGGGAAGTGGGTGATGGTTTTGATGTAGGTTGTGCCAACTAGGAGGAGTCCTGGCAGCATCTCTTTGGGAGTTGGTCTGTGGCTTGGGAGGTGGAGTGAGGGTTCTGCATGCGGATGCTGGAGATGTTTTCCTCCCTGATATCTCTGTGGCATGGGGAGGAGAGAGGTGAGTGTCCGGCTTGTCTCCTAATGGGGAGAGGTAGCAAGGTTGATCCTAGCTAGGAGAATGGCTGGCAGAGGACTCCGCATGGGGTAAGTTCTCCTGCATTCAGAGAGCTGGAGGATGCTGGAGACCAGGGCTGCTGCATTCCACCTCAGCCAGGAATCAGCAGCTTCACACATCCTTATCTGCGTATCTCACACTTCTCTTTGTGACATAGAGAATGAGTCAGCAGCAAGCAACCTGCTGCCCGCCTGTCAGCCACACTGTGACACTACCCCTCCTGTTCAGAGAGTTTGTGATACTTCCACTCCATGACCAATAATATGTGCAGTATAAGATACACATGTTGGGCTCCAGTTTCTTGCTCCATGCCTTGGGTGCATTAAGGAGGGCCATCACCAATGTTGGGCAGTAAATTATTGAGTTCAGAGGTGTTCTCACTGATCCATGATGGGACGTCCACCAAGTGTGCCAACGTTGAGAGGTGCAACTCTTCAGATGGGAATGAAGTATCAGAGCTTACTTAGGTCTATAGTCCGTCCTCCACCAGGTTCATTTGGACATTATCTGCTTACACCAAAGAAAAAATGCCTAGGACGTGAGTGTCCTCAGCCAAGGTTGGTGGCTTTATCCTACTCCAGCCAACACCTGGCATTGCAAATCACATCCTTGGGTTGCTCTGCCATAATTGGCTCTGGTTGGGCAGTTTTGAAGTGTGAACCACGATGGTTACATGGCACTTCCGTTAAGAGCAGGTCCATCAGGGAAAGGAATGCAATCTAGGAGTATAGATTATGACCAGACACCTCCAACACCACAATAGATGGGGACCTCAGCGCTTCTTGCTACGGCCTATTAAAGGGGTTCTTGAGGTCTAGCATATAAATGTTAGCTCTTTATGTAATAAAATATCACACGAATTTCCAGTATTCTTATGGTATAAGACCTAGTGGTGGTAAAATCTATGCTTAACATCTAAGGTTCCCATTCTGGATAGTATCTATGATGATCACAGATGCACATTCAAACTTCTTTAGAGAGGTAGCCCTGATGAACACATTTATGACATGTCCACATAACTGTGCAATAGGTAAAAATACCCATTGATGCCTATATCTACATGTAGGTCAGAGGGAGCGATGATTTGGTGATGCTGCTCCATATTAAAGGGGTTGTCTCACTAAATTGATTCGTACTGTTTTCTTGGTTTCATTTTGAGTTCAGGAATGTGTTTACTGGTATCCACTAGGTTGCAGTAGAAGCCAGGTTTGTAGCAATAGTGACCAGTGCTGGCAGCCTATCAGGAGAGATTGAACAGGTCTGTAGCTATAGCGACCTGAGGAGCTGATGCAGCCCATACAAGAGGGGGATATCTCAGAATAGGTAGGACACTGTTAATTGTCACATATTGCAAAGTGACTTGTTTTTGCAAGATCTTTAACATAAAAAGCAATCCTTGTAGCGAGACAACCCCTTTAATGCAGAGGTGGTACTGCTTGGCTCTTTTTTTTTTTTCATTGAATTCTATGGACACAGTTGCTGCACAGTATTTGGTAAATGGGGGGCCAAAGATCCTTGTTCTCTTGATAGGTGAGGATCCCAAAGGTAGAAATACCCCTTTGGCCAAGTCCTGGTCAGTTTGGTTGAGGCTGGATCCAGATAAACATAAGCACTCTCACTTTCCTTCAAAATGTCATGTCTATTGCAGCAAAAGGAACCAAAAATCTCCACCTCTAAATGAACTGGAAGTTAAAGGGAAAATGACAGGTGGCTTATGCTGTCCTATCTGAGAGCAGGATGTGATACAGGAGAAAAGCTGAGCTCTGCAATATGTATAGGTTTATATGATGTGAAGCAGGATTTCTGGGTGAAATGCAGAAAAAAACTAAAATAGAAAGTTATCCCCTCCCCCAAATAGTGATTGACAGTTGGTTTTGTACACACAGTGATATAGGGAAGGTTGTCAATCAGTGTATGTGGGCGGGGTAATCAGGACTTGCAGTATCCTATCAGGATTTTCTTTGCTTTTTTTAAACAGAAATCCTGCTACAAATCCTATAACCCTATATATCAGAGCTCAGCTTCTCTCCTCTATCATATAACCCTATATATCACAGACTCAGCCTTCCCCTCCTCTATCAATAACCCTATATATCACAGAGCTCAGCTTCTCTCCCTCTGTCATATAACCCTATATATCACAGAGCTCAGCTTCTCTCCTCTGTCATATAACCCTATATATCACAGAGCTCAGCTTCTCTCCTCTGTCATTAACCCTATATATCACAAGCTCAGCTTCTCTCTTCTTCATAAACCCTATAATAAACAGACCCCAGCTTTTTCTATCATATAACCTTATATATTACAGAGTTCAGCTTTTCCCTCTGTCATATAACCCTATATATCACAGAGTTCAGCTTTTCCCTCTGTCATATAACCCTATATATTACAGAGCTCAGCTTCTCTCCCTTTATTATATAAACTTATATATCACAGAGCTCAGCTCCTCTCCTCTATCATATAACCCTATATATCACATATCTCAGTTGCATCCTGATCTCTCATTGAGCAACATAAACCACTTGAGAGGTTCCGCTTAAATGAGTGCTATTCTGAGCAACATTTTTAGAGGTCATGGCTTCCATCAAGTGCAATTTTTTTGGCTTCTGTCATTCCACCACACTATCGCTAGTACATAATTTAGTGTATGGCTTACTCCATGCAGCTGGGATTCCCATATCTTGTTTCATGGCTGAGGTCAACGTATGATAAACTACAGGAGGTAACTAGTCTTCGGCTTACTGGATGACACAAGGTTATGTAGCTGGGCCCTTGCTGTTCTGCATGGTGCCATAGAGCTTTGAGTTAAGTTGACGTATATTTGAGTTATCTGTAGATCATTGGTTGATCCAGCTTTTTTTTCAGTAACATGTACTGTTAATCTTACAGATATCACTACTACAAATCGCATTGTCAGCAGGTCTCGCCATTAGAGCTAGTCTTCTGCAGTTAAAAATCTTTTATGCTGTGCACTCCCCTTTATCATCAGCTCCCAGGCTGGATGTGATGAGAAGGGATTTTCAAGAAGACAGCATAGTGGCTCAGTGGTTAGCACCGATGCCCTTCAGCAGTGGGGTCCTAGGTTAAACCCTACCGAGGACAGCATCTGCATGGAGATTGTATGTTCTCCCCTTGTTTGTGTGGATTTTCCCTGGGTACTCTTGTTTCCCTCACACCCGAAAACTTGAAGATAGATTAATCTTGAATTTAGAGTGTGAACCCCAATGGGGACAGGGGCTGATGGCAATAGCGGCAATCTCTGTACAGTGCTGTTTAATATAACAGCACTATATAAATGAATAAATACTGCAAGTAAAACCTGTGGTTGACCCTGACATGTCTGTTTTAGTAAATACTGGCAGTCCCCAACTTACTGTTCCAACTTACATCTGTGCCCTAGTTAGACTTATGGGGCATGGTGGCACTTGTAGTTCCATAGTCCACAACAAATAGGAGCAGTGGAACTACAAGTTCCAGCATGCCACAGCAGCACATGAGGTAAAAATTACTATCCGAAACTTAAAAAAAACCCAACAAAACAAAAACCCTTTTGTGTTGGAGTTAAATTTAATAAATATACCTGTTCTGATTTGCATACAAATTCAACCTAAGAACAAACCTACAGTCCCTATTCCCCATGGAATAACAATTCTAATGCAAGTTTCCTTAAATCTCTGTGTGCTAGGTGTTACCAACTGGGGTGTGTGTCTCCACAGTCAGTGCTGACAGTCAGTGTCGGACACACCCCTTTGGAAACTGGAATGGTAACACCCAGCTGACAGTCAGTAATACATTACTAGAAGGAATAACAAAGGAACAGCACAACAGAGTTATAAGAGATGTTCCAGGATTGTTATCTCACAAGGAACACAATGATTTACTATAACGGACCTGTCAGGAGATGTCACAGGTCCTCTTTTATATTTCCTAATCATCTTGTGCGTATATACTGTATGTCATAAGGGCTCTGCACCTCTACAATTATTGTGTCCTCTACCAGGTGATCTAGAAGTTGGTATATGTGACCTTCAGGTTCTTTACCCTGTGGTCATCTAATCCAGACCCCCTGATCAGGGCTCTGGAGTCGGAGTCGGTGCCTATTTTGTAGGAGTAGTCATACAAGGGACCAACTGATTCCCAAAATATAGAATAAGTTGGTCCAGTTATTTCTATGCAAAGAGCAAGAGGCGTTGGGTCCGGCCAGTGCTACTGCTCCCATATCTTCAGCCTTATCCACATGAGGAGTAATTTTATGACATGGAGCAGGCACAGCGCTTGCCCCAGGGGAAAAGATTCCGCTCCCATGGCAAAACAGATTTCAGCAAAATTTTTTTACCTGTTTTCAAGAAGTAGAAGATTTAACCTTTTATAAAAAACAAAATGTGGCTAAAGGGCGATTCCTTTTACCCTGACATTTTTAGAGTTTGTTCCCCCTGTGGTCCCCCGCTTTGCCCCCAAACCCCAAGTTAGTGTAGAGGGGGGGCCGTTCTCTACCCTGGAAAAAATTGAGATAGATGTGGGGTTTTCATGTATGAAGGATTGTTTGGGGGCCCGATACTATTTTTCAGAACAAATTCAGAGACTCCAAAAATGTTCCTGCAGTGTTTTGAAATTTTTAAAATTTTTTTTGTGCCCCTAAAGTATATCCAATAAATTTTTTTTTACATTGAAAAGGGAAAAAAGGGAAACAATGGTTTAAAATTGTGACATTCGGGTTCCATATTCCCCCATCCACTCAGCTTTGTACATGGGGCTACTGAAAATTTTTTATACAGATCTTCCCGATCTTAAAACAAAAATTTTTGATTTGCAATTTATTTAGCATCTGCTTAGTTCGAAAATTTTTTTCCTTTAATTTGGTTTGTTACGGTTCTACTAAAAATAAAAATGTTAATTTGTATTTTTTTTTGGAATTTGGGTAATCCACCTTTTGGTTTTTCCAATTCTGCCTAAAACCCTTTTTGGGTCGGGAATCAGTTTTCAAGAAAGTTTAAAAAACCAAAAAATCTGATCCCAGGTCTCTTCTACACTTTCCCCAATTTTGGGTGCAGCCGGATTTTGGTACAAATACGTTTTTTTCTTCAACGCTCCCCACAAGTGTTAAAAAGTCAAAAAAATTGTTCCCCTTTTTTGTTTTGCAGTGTCTGTTTACCTAAATAGTTTTGATTTTTTGTATCATAAGGTGAAAAACAGCCTGATGTTACCTTTTTAACTACAGTAAAGTTATCTTTTAAAACCATGGCGCCGTGTATGAGGGGGGTTTTGGGGAAAAATTGTGGGGGGTTTTGGGGTTGCGGGATTTCCCCCACCCCTGCCCCTGTTTAAAACCCTCTTTTTTGGCCTCCAAAACCCTCACGATCCCCAAATAGGTTTTTTGAAGAGGAAGACGTCCCGGGAAACCTTGTACTTTTGCGGGGACAGCCCTCTTTCTTTGTTTTCCCCATCCTGTGTGTGCACCTTATCTGGGCCACCAGCAGCCGTGGACATGACAGGTCAGAAAACAAGGCAGACAAATAAATACCAACGTGAAACATGTGACTAAAACATGCTGTACTTCAGGTCTGCCGAAATATTCAAAATAGAATCTGCCAACATGATGACGGCGAGCGCCGGGAAAATGTGAGTGTGCAAACAGATGGGAGAAACGGAGCGCCAAAGAGAATCATGTGCCAGTGCTGTACAGTATTGTTATGTAATGGGGACTGGTCACTGTTCTGCCCCCAGCATGTTCCCACACTACAGCATCTGCCCTGTGTACACACAGATACCTCCAGCCTGCCTGTTATAAGCCATAGCAGCCCAAACACTTCACAGCAGTACCACAATCTCATGTTTATAGGGCAGCACCAAAGTCCCCTGATGGATTCGATCCTTTGGATCCAAAGAGTCGCAGAGGGTCTGGAGAGGACAGTGGCTTCTGGAGGGTGAACTGTAGGTCTAGAAATGAGAGCAGTCTGGAGGAGACAGATGGGTCTTTAGGGTGACCTAAAGGTCTAGAGATGACAGAAGGGGCTGGAAGTGACAGCAGTTTGGAGGAGACAGATAGGTCTATAGGTTGATCTAAAGGTCTGTAGTTGACAGGAGTATGGAGGAGATAGAAAGGTCTTTAGCGTGACCTAAAGGTCTGTCGGAGACAGATGGGTCTAAGAAAGTTAAAAAGGGGTTTCCTGGGGGGAAACAGTTGGGTCTATAAGGAGATCTAAAGGTCTGTAGTTGACAGAGGGGTCTGGAAGTGACAGGAGTCTGGAGGAGATAAAGGGGTCTTTAGGGTGACCTAAAGGTCTAGAGATGACAGAGGGGGCTGGAGGTTGCCAGTTCTTGGATTAACAGGGGTTTTGGTATGTCATGTGATATAAAAAAAAAAAAAATGGGGGCACTGGGGGGGCCACGTGTTTGAAAACTTTCTAGGTCTAAAACTCTTTGTTGCCCATAGAAACCAATCAGAGCGCCCCTCTCATTTTTCCAGAGCACGTTATGAAATGTAAGGGGCACTCTGGTAACCAATGGTTTTGACCTAGGCAGTTTTTTATACATTGGCCCCCCAGGGGCCCCCAAGCAACTCCCCGGGGCATTTGTAGTGCTTGCTAGGGATGTCCCAGACAGGAGAGAAAAAAACCCATACCCTCCACAGCCCCTCAAAAAAAAAAACATTTAAACATCCAATAAGACCCTGCACCAAAAATTCAAATTGGATTTCCAAAAAAAAAAAATATTAAACTTTTTTTTCTTCCAAAAAAAAATCCCCAAAAAAAAATTGGCAATAGCAAAAAAGCATCATAGCGTCCACACTGACGCATTTCGGTTAAAGGGGTTGTCAATACAAAAAAATTTCTTTTTAAAGTTAAAGAAACTTGTAAAAAAAAAATAGGTCACTTTGGGAATATATGTCCTTTTGCCGTTCCTACCCATTCCTAGATATCCCCTCTTGTATGGGCTGCATCAGCTTTTTCAGGTCGATAAAAACTAACCCCGGGGCGTCTCTCATGATAGGCTGCCAGCACTGGTTTTCTATAGCTAAAGACCTGGTTTCTAAAATGCAGCCGTGTTGAAACCCGTAAAACCCTGCCCCTGAATTCAAAAGGAAAACAAGCAAAAAAGGACTGAAAGGGAAGATTAAAATTAAATTTGTGAGGACAACCCCTTTAAGAACCAATTCCCTAGCAAAAATAAAGGATTGGGAAAAATATTTTTTTTTAAATTTTTTGGAAAACCCCGATTTGAACTTTGTGCATGGTCTTTTTGGGGGTGATGGGAAATTTTTGTTACTTGAGGATTGTACACACCCAGCCCTAGCGGCAAACTGTAATGGGGCAGATTATTAATAGTCTAACTCGGTAGTGTATACTTAGACTAGACAGTCTTACAGTGTGCCATATTTATCATAGTGTTTTAAGTCTATCTAGTCTAACTGTACACCTTTTATAAGTTGGCTTACTTTTTCACGATGGTAAAATATTGGTGCATGGTGGCGTATGCTAGCCAACTCCTCTTCTACAAAGCTATGCTCCTTTTTAAATTGGCCACACCCTTTTAGTTGGACAAGGCCAAAAGGGGGAAAAATGTCTGGAAAAAATGTCAAAACACTTTTGGGCCCACATTTTGAATGGAGCTGCACCGTTTTCTGGTGTACTTTTTGGGGGCCCAAAAAGAGTGTATGAAAGGCCACTCCCAAATTTGGGCGATAATGGGAATGCCCAAAGAAAGCTTTTTAATGCCCAAAGATTTGGGGCGGGTTTGTGGGTTTTCGCCCCCACATTCATAGAATTAGGGCACAATTTTTGATTCTTTGATGCCAAATTTTTGGCGCAGAACGTTAAACAGCCAACCAGGTTAAAGGTGAAACTGGGCCCGAGCCCAGACTTGTTTATTGGAACTAGGGCTGCCCTGTATGTATGACCCCAGAAAACAACTTATACATTTTTGGCGCATTCTAAAACTAAACCCTTAAAAACAAATTTAAAAATGGGCCCGTTAGCTCCAAAAGTTCAAAACAGGTCGCCCCTAATAAGTTTGGTGAAAAATGTGGGCATGTTTTTTGGGGGCCCAAATTTTTTCCAGAATTTTTGGCCGGGCTGCCTTGATAGATGTGCCCCCAATGTGTCCCCCCTTTTGCAAAATTTGGGCCCGCTTTGTGATGATTTCCAAAATATCATTAATTTTTGATGGAAAATATCTGAAGGTTTCCCGTGTATTGGGCCCTCTCTTTACAGTCAAATTTTTTTAAAATCCTGTGGGTTTGTAGGTTTGCTCTGCCCGAATTAACCTTTGGGGGGTGAGGGGGCCCCCCCGGTTTTTTGGGGAGGGAAAACCTTTTTCTGAAAGGGGCAGGAACAAAAGAGGGAAATGTCCACTGCTTCCACTTCTGCGATCAGTTTCCATCTCCAACCAGTTCACAGATCCCTCCACTTTCCTCATCTACAGCAGAACACTGATGGCACCTGCAAAGACACAGATTCCTTGTCTGTCCTAACCTACAGCAGATCGTTCCGAGATCCCCCGCGTCCACGCTAATTTTCAGACAGATTCCAAACCCCCAGATCACCCCTCCCCGGGGCCCCTTTCCAGTTCCTTTTCTTGTCTTTCCAAAGGGCTCCTTTTTTAAATTTGATCAAAGCTACTGACCTCATTACTGCCAATACTGCCCTGATGGTGCCCTGCAGATCACAGATCCCCTCACCTTTTACAGATCACAGAAATTTTCCCCCCGGGGCTTCAATTAAAACAATTCAGGATTCCTTCTACTGTCCCCCACCTTTAAAACCCCAATTCTTTTTTCCCTCCCCAAAGTCCTCAACAAACCCACATCATACAGTCTTTACAATCCCAAAACCCCAGATCCTTTAAATTTTTTACATCCCCCCCAAACCCCAGTCGTTTTACTGCCCTCATCTTCACAACCTCTCCAAATTTCCCCCCCCCTTCTACACCCCCGATCCACGCTCTCCATTTTCTAGGGGGACTTTACAGGACCGGGCACCCTCTGTCCCCATTCTATCAAAATATTTGAAATAAATTCCATGGTATTGTTGGTTGAGTTCTGAAATGTTCTGTTCTTCTGTCTGCAGGAATCTGCGGACACGTTCCTCTCGCAAACGGAACACTGACTGGGGAAATTTTGTTGGAAGAGGGTCGGTTTCTGGGTTTCTGGATCTCAGCTGATGGTGCGGGTGTTTGTATTATGATGGTAGTACTGGAACGGGTATCGTCGTCATCCTACCAATACAGGTTCCATTTTGTGATGGTGTCTCTAGCATGATAGTGGTAGTATAGATGACATTAATGATGATGATACTGGTATAGGTGTCTATATTGGTGTCTGTAAAAGGACAGTAGTAGTACCAATACAGATGCTAGTGGTACTAGTGCAAATGTCTATTATAATGTTGGCACTGGTACAGATGTCTGTATTATGATGGTGGTACCAATACAGATGTCTCAACTTTGATGGATGTATTGATACAGCTATCTATATAGTACCAGTAGAGATAGATAGAGCTATATATATAATATAATAGAGAGAGGTCTACGTTATGATTAAAGGGGTTTTGCCACGATGTAATGTTGACGTGGGATCCTCCAAAATGGGTATTTAATCACTTTTCTAAATATGTTGTTATTACAAAAATTGCAGCCTGAGGAGCTACAGCGCCTTACCTGCCCTTAGTTATTACTTAAAGCTTCTATTGGATACGACCACCTGAAAAGAGCTGCTGGCGGCTTGAGCAGAGCCCCACTTCTTATCTGATGAAGGGAGTTTGAAGAAGCTTTCTGGCACCGTGGAGAAATATTTGTCTTTTTTATACAAATCCACTAGTTGAGTTGATTATTTATAAAGTTTTAAAGATCCCTCCCCTTTTCTGTGCCAAACAGTTGAAATTGCTTTACAATGCCTGGAAAAAGGGCCTAGGTAAAGAATTAGTCAGTACTAGGCTCTTATTTGTGTCTTCATTATGATGGTGGTAATACTGGTACAGGTGAATTATGATTGTGGTGGTACTGGTATTAATATGGATGGAACCTCAAAGGGGCTCTACATCCTGGTGGGGTTTCCAAATTCGCCTAGGATGATAAAGGTGTACAGAGAGAGAAAATCACAACATGCCTTGTTGCTGTAATCCCCTTTGTCTTTAAATTTTTCAAAATGGGAAGTTTTTATACTTTTGAAGGTTTGCAAGATAAAAAAGCATCACATGGCAGAGTTGTTAGTCTCTATTGGTTACACCCTTGACTGAGGCATACTCCCTCTAGCTCAGGAATGTCCGAACATGGGGCGTAACCACAGAGGAGGCGCCATCTTGGATTATATGGTGGTCATCTCTACAAGCACATTATGTGGCGGCCATTTTAACACTTTAGAGTGTATAGTTATAGAGGCAGCTTTAACGTGCCATAATATAAAGGCATATGAGGTGTTACACTAACTAATACATGGAGACACAAAGGATCACATACATATAACCTTTGTTCCAATCCAGAACAGTATAGGTGAATAGTAGTGGTACTGGTGAATTAGGATGATGGTGGTACTGGTATAGGTGAATTATGATGGTCATGGTACTAGTACAGGTGAAGTATGATGATGATGGTACTGGTAAAGGTGTCTATACTTAAAGAGAACCTGTCACATAGGTTATGGCCCCCTTGCTGAGGACAGCACAAGCCAGTGAGACCTGCTGTTTCCAGCGCGGTGTCCCTTATTCTGTGAGATGTTGTAGTTTGAGTATTTAATGCTCAAATCTGGCGGTCTGCAGCCAGAAAAGAGTCCAGCTTATTCATGAGCAGGTGTTAGCCCCACCCAAGGCTAGCCCCGCCCACCTGACAGTTATTCTCATGTTTTCTACATATTCAAAGTAATAGGTTTTAAAGAAACTGTCACTAAAGGGTTTTGCCCCCTTGCTGAGGACAGCACAAGCTAGTCAGACCTGCTGTTTCCAGCGCTGTGTCCCTTATTCTGTAAGATGCAGCAGTTTTAGCGTATTTAGTGCTTAAATCTTATTCATGAGCAGGTGTTAGTCCCACCCACCACCCATTGGCAGTTATTCATGTGTTTTCACCTATTCAAAGTAACAGGTTTATCAATTGAGGTGGGCAGGGCTAGTCTCAGGTGGGCGTGTATTGAAAAAATTGACTCTTTGAATTACTTCTGTCTGAAAAATGCAGATTTGAACACTAAATGCTCAAACTACAGAATTTTACAGAATCAGGGACACAGCGCTGGGAACAGCAGGTCTGACACTAGCTTGTGCTGTCCTCAGCAAAGGGGGCATAATCTATGTGACAGGTTCTCTTTAAGTGGTATAAATACAGATATCTGTATAAAATGAGGCGTTTTAATGATAGTGGTACTGATACATGTGAATTATGCTGGTGTTTCTGGTTTAAATGTATATGTTGTGTGATTATGGTACTAACACAATATAAATAATCATGTGATAGTTCTTATAGTGCCATTTTTGTGATGTATGTGTGCATGATAATATATGGTGGGTATAGTGGCATGTGGGGTGTATATATGTATCTTCTAATATATGATGAGTATAGTGGTCTTCTGCTATGTGTTTAAATCTTACAGTATATGATGAGTGTAGTGAAGTTGCTATTTTAGTGTATATTTATTTGTGTGGATAGGTAGATAATGAAGGGATGGGTGCAGTAGCTGTTTTTGGGTGTGTACAGACAACGTGTTGAGACTTCAATATAGTGGGGTCAGACATTTGAAGAACATTGCTAAGCAGGAATCCAGTTGTGCACATCAAAAGTAGAGGGTGGGGGGGGCTCAGCATCTCACCCAATCACCCAGCGGCTGTCTCTGCAGTAAAAGGAGGGAGGGGGTGATGAGGGAGCGGGAAGGGTGGGTTATAAAGCTGGAGACACTGCACAGCTGAGCTGCCTCTGTCTGTCCTTCTATCTGCACATCGCTGCTTCAGCCGAGTCTGCTCCACCTGCTCTTCAGAGATGCCAGAGTGCTGGGATGGGGTAGTGCAGGGCAGGGACAGGCTCCATTCAGTCACTGCTGGTGGCATCATGCTGGGGCTTCCTCGGTTCCTCAAGGTCACACACAGATGTCAATGTCACAGCTGCAGAGCAGACGTCTGAGTAGATGAATGCTGGGCAGTGCCCTCGCTGTACTGCACAGTCATGCCTAGAAATTGGGGCAATGCCCTGCAGGCAGCGTGTTGGAGAATGTGGGACTGTATGTTGTGGTGCCCAGGCTGCTCTGGGTAAGGGCTGTGCAGAATGACTGCTCATGTGCAGCCGCCATAGATAAAACAAAGATGCTGCTAAAATTTGTTGTGCAGGGAGGTGATAGGACTAATGTGTGATCTATGAGACTGCAATGGTTATATTACATGGGGAAGACTGTGCAGTGTGTGGTATAGAGGACGAATTGTGCAGTTTATTTAATAGATGGGGGACTGTACAGTATAATAATGGAAGGATTATGTAGTATTACATTTCAGATGGGATCCATACAGTGTGTATTCTAAAAGGGAGGACAATGCAGTATTTATTATAGATGGGAGGACTATACAGTATGTATTATAAAGGGGATTGTCATATTTTTTTTTATAGATGCTGACTATACAGTGTGTATAATAAAGGAAGGATTGTGTAGCATTTATTATACATGGGGACTATACAGTGTGCATTATAAAAGGGATGATTGTGCAGTATGTATTATAGAGGGGAGGACTATACAGTGTGTATTATAAAGAGGGGATTGTGTCGTATTTATTATATATTGGGACTTTACTGTATGCATTATAAAAGGGAGGATAGTGCAGTATTAGAGGAAGACTATACAGTGTGTATTATAAGGAGGGGATTGTGTCGTATTTATTATAGATGGGGGACTATACAGTGTGTATTATAAAGGTATGATTGTGCAGTATTAATTATAGATGATGGGCTCTACATTTGTATTATAGATGAGGGACTGTACAGTGTGCGTTACAAAGAAGGGATTATGCAATATTTATTATAGATGGGGGGGGGGACGTTACAGTGTGCATTATAAATGCATGATTGTGCAGTATTAATTATAAATGAGGGACTATAAAGTGTGCATTATAATGAGGGGGATTGTGTAGTATTATAGGTGGGGACTATGCAGTGTGGATTATAAAGAGAGGACTGTGTAGTATTTATTGTAGATGAGGACTATACTGTATTATAAAGGGATGGTTGTTTAGTATTTACTATAGAGGGGAGATTACATTATAGAGGGAGGTTTGCGTGGTGTGTATTATAAAGGGAGAGCTGCGCTGTGTATTTTAGAGGGAAGACTAGGCAGTATGTATTGTAGAGGGATGACTGTGCAGTGTACATTATAAAGGAAGGACTGTGCACTATGCATTAGAGAGCGAGGACTGTGCAGTGTACATTATAGAGGGAGGACTTTGTACTATAGAGTACTATATACTTTTCAGCCATAACATTAAAACTACTGTAAGTAGTGTATGTATTGGAAACTAAACAAATGGGCAAATAAGGATCTGAGCATGTTTGACGGAGGCACAATTGTGATGGCTGGAGAACTGGGTCAGAGCATCTCCAAATCTGCAGGTCTTGTGGGATCTTCCTAGCATGCAGTGGTTAATAATACCAAAGGTGTTTAGAGGAAGTATTCCATTGATGCACATTTTAAGCAAAGGCTAGCCCAACTGGTCTGGTCCCACAAAAGAGCTACAGTAACAGATTGCTGAAAATGTCAGTACTGGCCATGACGGAAAGGTGTCAGAACTTGCATACATTACAGCTCGCTGCATATGGGACCATGTAGCTGAGGCCCAGTCGGTGCCCATGCTCATTACCAGCACTAAACGTTTCTACCATGGACACATGAGCATCAGAACCGAACCATTGAGCAGCTGGAGAAGGTGGCCTGGTGTAACAAATCATCACTTCTTTAACCTCATGTGGATGGCCAGGTGCACATGCGCCACTTAGTTGGAGAAGAGATGTACTAATCAACCCACAGAATGTCAACTAGGTTAGTCCCTACCACTTCTTTCTAAGCAGTGGATATCAATCAGGTTCATGCTCCTTCTAAAGCTGAGAAAAGGTGACCACCCCTTGACCATGCATAGGCCTTCTGCATAGATTATGGTGAGGTAGTCAGCACTAATTAGGGGGAGGGAACCTGAGCGGTTTCCACTGTCTAGAACTGAATAGAAGAGACCACCTAATTGATGACCTAGAGGTTCAATAGCATATTGGCACAAAAAGCTCTCCACAGTGCTGCTCCTCCCTACATCTCCCTCATCTGTCTACCACGCTACCCGCTCTCTGGGCGAGTGATGAACAGAACTGATGGCCAAGGAAAAAAAATTAACAGCTGCTAAATAACGGGAGAGGCAGCTATCGGTAGATGCCACCAGCTCACAGGTCCACAGGATCTGTTATACGTGTCTTGGTGCTAGATATTACAGGATACCGTCCGAAGCCTTGGTGCATCAACATTTCACAAAGGCAATGTAATTTTACTGGTTTTAATGTTATGGCTGATAGTTTTGTATTATAGAAGGTGGCTTGGATTATACGGGTTGTGTGGTGTATATTGAAGAAAGAGGGCTGTCTGCTGTATATATAGAGGAGGGACTATACGGTATGTATTGAAAAAGGAAGGGGGCATATATTTTGGAAAAATTTTTTATAAAAAGCTCACCGCCTGTAGCTTCCAACTCAGATTTCTTTAGGTTTTTATAATGTTGGTTATGATCCAGCATTCAAAATTACATATTAGAAAATCTTCATAAAAAAAAAAAAACAGCAGCAAAGACTTGTCTAGAGACACGTTTCAGACCTTTAGGCTATGTTCACACAGTGTATTTGCAGGGCGTAATTACGCCCGCAATTACGCCGTGTGACCGGGGGCGGGGCGGGAGCAGGGGGCCGGCACTTCGCCGGCCCATAGACTTGAATTGCCAGCAGCACGTATACGCCGCTAGTAATTCATATGTCAATTATCTCCCCGCCCGGCGGCTTCGCTGGGCGGGGAGAGGAGACGTAATTCATAGATCTCTATGAGAACTGTGAATTACCGTAATGAATGGGCCGTTTTCGGCCCGTAATTGGCGCACTTCGGCGCGTAATTACGGACCGAAATACAGCCCATTTTAAGCCGTGTGAACATGCCTTTACAGTCCTTGATCATAGCATAAAAAATCACTTGTGTGATATTTAAGTACCTCCTTCTAGATTCCCTGCTAATCATGTGATCATTGGTTAACACTTTATGCACCTCTATATTCTCATTTGATGCATACTGGTATAGAGAATCATTATGCTAATATTTAAAGAAAAAGCATAAAAACATCTTTGCAGGGACAAATTACTGGTAACAGTCAATCCGAAAGGGAAGAGGAAAGTTCTTCAAAATAAATATAAAGATATTTTTATAGATTGTAAGCCTTTGTGGACAGGGTCCTCTCTCCCTCTGTACCAGTTGTTAGTCACTTAGGGAGACCTGTATGAACAGGGCTGTGCCAGATATCGGGCATCTTTTCAGCCTATCAGGCGCAGCACCGTTCATACATTTTGTAAATCTCCCGCACGCCATTATTGGGCGCATTACACAGCGCCTGCGGCACTTTGTAATGCGCCCGATCATGCGGAAGGCGGGGCGCAAAGCTACATATTTATAGCTTCAGTACGGCATTTCTAGGCGCATTACTGCTGGAACAGGTATAACACTTTCAAAGTGGTTTACCTGAGCCAGAACGGTCGCCCGAGCGCTAGAATGTGCCTGATCTATGACCCGCTGTAGAGCAGGTTCATAAATCAGGCGCATTCTACACTGTTAGGCGCATTCAATTTGGCCTATTAACGCCAGGTTTCATACATGTCGCCCATAGTGTTGCCATTGTTCTTTGTTTAACATAGGTTACGTATGTAAACCCCCTTCCCCCCCCCCCCCCCCCCAAAAAAATATATATGTAATGTACAGCACCCTGGGATTAATGGTGCTTTAAACTTAATAATATACTAATGTGCTAATCTAACCACATTAAATAAAGTACTTTTGAGGAAAACTTCCTCATTCCACATTTTTTCCAAAATATATGCCCCCTTCCTTTTTCAATACACACCGTATAGTCCCTCCTCTATAGTATACAGCAGACAGCCCTCTTTCTTCAATATACACCACACAACCCGTATAATCCAAGCCACCTTCTATAATACAAAACTATCAGCCATAACATTAAAACCAGTAAAATTACATTGCCTTTCTGAAATGTTGATGCACCAAGGCTTCGGACGGTAACCTGTAATATCTAGCACCAAGACACGTATAACAGATCCTGTGGACCTGTGAGCTGGTGGCATCTACCGATAGCTGCCTCTCCCGTTATTTAGCAGCTGTTAATTTTTTTTCCTTGGCCATCAGTTCTGTTCATCACTCGCCCAGAGAGCGGGTAGCGTGGTAGACAGAGATGAGGGAGGAGATGTAGGGAGGAGCAGCACTGTGGAGAGCTTTTTGTGCCGATACGCTATTGAACCTCTAGGTCATCAATAAGCTATTCACGAGTTTGTGAATGCTCGTACATTTGAAACCTTGTAGACACAATCTAACATTCAATTGCTTATTTTAATTTTTAAAGGACTCCCACCTATGTACTCATGAAGCCTACTGCATATTAGGGAGGGCTGTGCGGTGTGTAGTATAGAGGGAGGACTGCATAGTCTTTACCAGAGAAAGAGGACTATGCTGTATATTTGAGGGGGGTTGTGCAGTGCATATTAGAGAGGGAGGGTTGTGCTGTGGATAGCATAGAGCAGGGGTTCCCCAACTCCTGTCCTCAAGGCCCACCAACAGGTCATGTTTTCTGGCTTCCCTTAGCAGTGCACAGGTGACTTCATTATGGTCTGCATTCTGTGGGAGATCCTGAAACATGACCTGTTGGTGGGGCGTGAGGACAGGAGTTGGGGAACGCTGGCATAGAGGGAGGGCTGCATAGTCTATATTGGAGAACTATCTACTGTATATTGAGGTAGGGCTGTGCGGTATGTTAGAGGGAAACCTATGTACTAAATAGAATATAGAGCATGGATTGTGTACTACTGCTACAGAGAATTGTATGCCATATAGTTAACTACATGGGCTGGGAGTGACCCGGTAAGGTCCTGGTAGGTGTCGCAGGTATCTGAAGCCATGCTGACTGCATCCCACAGCTGCTGGAGGGTGCATGGGGGGGAGCTCCATAGCATGAACATGACAATCGGGGTGGTAAAACATGCTGAATTTGGTCCAGGTCTGGGGAACTAGGTGGTCAGGGTAGTACTTGGAATCAGCCAATCAGTGGAGGACCAATTCCATTGCTGTCATGAATATTTTAAGCATTTTTCAGCTGATGCAATTTCATTAGCAGAGATGCAGTGACCATCCGTCTGCTACAGAAACCCACATGTAGTAGGGGTAACTGAACTGTTACAGGCACATCCCTGGTAGCCCTCTGGTTAATTTTGGCAATGAATTTGGTTCAAGTCTAGGGAGTTAGGTGGCCAGGGTAGCACTTAGAAGTCTTGGTCCTGCTCTTCCAACCAATGTCTGACATTTCTAGCTAAGTGACAAGTCACATTGTTGTGCTGGAAGATCCCATCCACCCCAGGGAAGACAATTGGCATAAAAACATTCCCTAGACCACAATGCTGCCACTACTAGCTTGTATTCATCCAGCACTGGTTTCTGGGTGTTTGTTCTCTGTTTCTTGCCTGACACACCAAAGTACATCTGTTTTAATGAAGTAGAAAACCTGACTCATCAGAGAAGACAACCCAGCCAATCAGTGGAGGACCAATTCTATTGCGGTTATGAATATTTTAAGCTTTTTTTGCTGATGCAACTTCATTAGCAGAGATGTAGTGACCATCCGTCTGCTACAGAAACCCAGACGCAGTAGGGTTAACTGAACTGTTACACACGTCTGGTAGCCCTCTGGTTAATTTGGGCGGTGAGCTTCTTAGTGTCTTGGTCTGCACTTTTGTGGCCGACAATCGCTTTTCACATCAATGGCAGGTGGTGCGCCAAAGTTTTCTTGTGACTTATTGGTATGGGTTCCATTTGTCCAGTGACAATACACTTTCAACACCGCACCATGTGAGCAGTTCACAATATGCACAGTTTTAGAAATACTGCCATTTTTGAAACTCTGAAAAGTTGTCTCTTTAACCATTGATCGCATTGAGGGATATGTGTGCAGACAGTCTATCGCACCTCATATACCCGCCTGGCCAGCTCACAACAGGCAACTTCCTTCATGAGCTTATCACTGCTGACATCAAAAGAAGGAAGTAGTCATAATAATGTGACTTGACTGTTTGTTAGAGGGCTGTGTGGTGTGTAGTATAGATGGAGGTGTGTGTGTGCTGTATGTCAGAGGGAGGACTGTGTAGTGTGCTATAGAGGGAGAATTCTGTACTGTATGTTATAGATGGAGGACTGCTCAAATGTATAATACAGAAAGAGACCTCATACTGTGTATTATGTGCCTTGTGCATTTTTCTAGTTAAAGGGGACCTGCTGTCTGTGGATCCAGATGATAGTGGTGTTGTCTTTTCATTTGTCAGAAGATTTGTCTCTTTCTATGTAGATGCTTTACTGACCGATGTTCTCATCCTACAGGAGCATGACATTGAAACGCCTTATGGCATGCTGCATGTTGTTATACGAGGGACTCCAAAAGGCAATCGTCCTGCAATACTCACCTATCATGACGTGGGTTTAAACCGTAAGTGTCTTACCCTTCGCAACAGTTGGGTAGATTGTGGATGTAATAGCAATCAAACATATGAGATCCCACAGCACTTTGCAGGACCTTTGATGTGTGCAAACATGTAATGCATTTACTATTGCATTACTGCCATATTTACTAAAAACTGATGTGAATAGTCATCAGGTGACAAGACAGGACCACAGCTGAGGCTTTGACTTCACACAGTGTGCCAGGAGTTCTCCATATCCCCTAAATCCAAAATGAAGGAAACTAGTGAAGTACAGACAAAAGAAGACTGCAGATCTGTTGGGTTTATTGCAGCGCCCCTTCTCTTTATGCACCTCTCTATTAGACCTAGTTTATATTGCCCTGCTGGAACCACCCTTGCCACATCAGGGTTTGTCTAGGGGTCAGCTGTGACTATGTGACTGGGAGTAAACTCATGGTGGAGCCTGATGAGCTGCTCACTTTTACACCTTAGGAGAACAAGTGATACTTAAGGCCACATGTATGAAACAGTTTTGGTCTAAAACTCTTTTCCCCATAGAAACCTATGGGGGAAAAAGTGCGTTTTAGACCAAAACCGTTTCATACGTGTGGCCCTTAGTGGTCCCTGCAGGTGCTATAGGCCAGAGAATGATGGTCATGATTACTCTGGAACAAAAGCCTACCAAATTTTTAACCACTAATAAAATTTTATTTGACCTCCATTCCAATAGACAAAACACACTTTTATAAATCTAATCTTAACGTAACAAGCCTCGTATTATGTTTAGTCTAATACGTTTATGAGAAAAATCATGCAGCGAAAATAATTTTTGGGGACATTATGGTCCCAACTTGGATCTTTGTGAAAAGATATATGGAACAGGTGCTCAGCATGCACAACCCCATAAATGTTGAGCTTCTGTTCCAGATATCCATTAATGTCCAATTAGGGGAAGAAACGTCCAGAAAATAATTATGGGACGATTATACTCGGAAATGTAAAACATATTAAGAGGCTTGTTATATAAAGAGTTAATGACTAAAGGGTGCTCTATCTATTAGGAGTGCTGCTGAATTCATTTAATTATTGGTGTTGAAGAGTTAAACCATATTGAAATAGGAACGGAAGTGCCAGATGCTTGGAGTTAATTAAACATGAGAACTGTGATGCCTATGGGTAGTTGAAGATTGCCTTCCACCTGTGACCACATAACAATGAATAATCACCAATGTGTATAAGGAGGCATTGTGACAACTCCCCTAGCAGAGTAACTAAATCATTAGACTCTACAACTGTAAAATCCAACGTAAGGGGGAGCACTTGATAGGGGAAGTCTTACTGTAAAGGGCGGACGCCATGTGGAGCTCATACTGAGAATGGCATGCCTATGTAGTTGAGATTGCCTTCCACCTGTGACCACATAGAGCAATGAAGTAATCACCAAATGTGTGATAATGGGAGGCATTGTAGGACGACTCCCCTGAGCCAGAAGTAACTAAGATCATTAGACATCTACATACTGTATGAAATACTCTACTGTAAGGGCGGACGCACTGTGGGAGCCTCTACTGTAAGGGCGGACGCACTGTGGGAGCCTCTACTGTAAGGGCGGACGCACTGTGGGAGCCTTCTATTATTAAACTAAGTTTTTGGATTTTATAAATTGTTAAAAATGCATACAGTTGAAACCAGAAGTCTATACACTATATATAGAGACATATGTAAATTTTTCGCACTATCTGACCCGAAAACAGTATAAGCCTTACCTGTTTTAGGTCAATTAGGATTACCAAAATTATTTATATTTGCCAAATGCCAGAATGAGAGCTAGAATTTTTAACTCCTTTTTATTTTTGCAAAGTCAAAAGTTTACATACACTAAGATTACTTTGTCTTTTTAAACCATTTGGGACAGCCTGTATGATGTCGTGTCTGTGGAAACTTCTGATAGGTTTATTGGCAACATCTGAGTTAGAGATACACCTCTGGATGTATTTTATTGCACATCAGAAACACACTACTTCTGAGTGTAACATCATGGGAAAGTCAGCTGAGATATCAGGAAGAGAATTGTGGAGGTGCACGAGTCTAGATCCTTCTTGGATGCATTTTCCAGATACCTGAAGGTGCCTTGTTCATCTGTACAAACAATTATATGCGAGTACAAACAAGATGGGAATGTCCAGCCATCATACCGCTCAGGAAGGAGACGGGTTCTGTGTCTCAGAGATGACCTTACTTTGGTCTGACATATGCATATCAACCCAAGAACAAAAGCAAAAGACCTTGTGAAGATGCTGAAGGACACTGGTAAGATTGTGTCATTATCCACATAGAAATGAGTGCTGTATCAACATGGGCTAATAGGCCACTCTGCCAGGAAGAAGCCATTAGAAAAGAAACTTATAAAAGCCAGATAGTATTTGCAAATGCACACAGGAACAAAGACCTACATTTTTGGAGACCTGTCCTATGGTCTGACGAAACTAAAATTGGACCGTTGGTCATACTGACTATCGTTACATTTGGAGGTAAAAGGGAGAAGTTTGGAAGCCTAAGAACACCATCCCAACTGTGAAACATGGGGGGTGGAAGCATCATGTTGTGGGGTTGTTTTGCTACAGGAGGGACTGGTGCCCTTCACAAAATAGATGGCATCATAAGTAAAGAAGATTGTGACAATACTGAAGCAACATCTCAAGACATCAGCCAGGAAGTTAAAGGTTGGGCGGAAATGGGTCTTCCAAATGGACAATGACTCATAGCATACTGCTAAACTGGTTACAAAGTGGCTTAAGGATGACAGTCAATGTTTTGGAGTGGCCATCTCAAAGCCCTGATCTAATCCTATTGAAAATTTATAAGAACACTCTACCTGACTTCCGGTTCTGGCACTCGCAGACTTGAGGTGAGTGCTCTACGCATCCCTCCTGCACAAACCTGCTATTCAGCTGCCGCGGTGGCTCCGAACGGCTCCCGCAGACCGCCCCGGACGCATTAAGGGACGAATAGATGGAGAGAGATCTCCTCAGGAGCACACAGAAGGACGCCTCCCCGCTACCCGCCCGCATGCCGCGTGAAGGAGAAACCAAAATGGCCGCCCGCCGCGCTTCTAGCACAGAGGACCGAGGCAATGATGAGATCTGTGGTGAGCCCCAGCCCCCGCCAGCCAGCTCCGCTAATGCTCCATGGGGTGAGTCAATTTCCCCAACAATAGACTATAAACAGATAGCTCTGGAGGTGGCCAGGCGCATAGCCCCAGAACTGCAAGCCACAGTTGAAAGTGCTTTGCAAGCCTCCCTGAACAAGCTGCAAAGTGACATCCAAGCCCATGATGGCAGATTAGAAGAGCTAGAACACAGAGTTATGCAGCTGGAGGCTACTAATGAAACCCTGCAGCTCAAGCTAACATCAAGTAGTAAGAAACAACTGATCTTATATGATAGAATAGAGGATCTTGAAAATCGCTCCCGCAGGAGCAACCTGCGGGTAGTAGGTTTGCCGGAAAGGATAAAGCAACAAGACCTTCAAGACATTTGTCAGTCAGCTCTCCCAGGGTCATTAGGCATCACCCGCAATTGCAGAGTCGAACGGGCGCACCGTATAGGGCCAGACCCCTTGAACGGTTCCTCTAAGAGAGACCCCTCCAGGATGAGACCCCGCACTGTCATTATAAAATACCTGGACATTCTCAGAGCGTTCCGCAAGCGCAAAACTCCTCTAACTTGGGAGGGTCATAAAGTAATGATCTTTGAAGATTTCTCTGTGGACATTTCCAGACGCCGCCGGGCCTTCAGTAGGATCTGTACCCAGTTGTTCCACAAGAGAATACGCTTTCAGATAATGTATCCAGCTACCCTAAAGGTCACTCTCCAGGATGCAGCTCCAAGATATTATACCTCCGCCAAGGACGCTGAAGAGGATCTCCTACCTATGCTTCGGCCACCCTCATCCTCTCCACACTCGGACCCCTCCTGTGGAAGATGAACATTATTCCTAGTCTCCTCGGGAGTCCTCCCCAGCCTGCGAAGATCCCCGGAGAATCGTTGCCTGCCTGCGACCCCTCACCGCTCACCTACCTGAACTTGAGCATTAGGACTTTCCGGGACATTTTACTACGTCGTGGTTGTGAGTACACTCGTCCCGCTGAGGCAAGAGACTTATAGTTACAATAGGCTACTTGCTTGTTTGTTTGATGTCTCCTTGAAACTATGATATACTGTTTAGCTAGTCCCCCCCGAGGGAATTCAGACGAACTTGAGGCATTCCAGGTCTCCACATGGGGAATCCTACCCCGGTTCCTCCTAAAATCATGCAGGATAAAGTATATCTATATAGGGTAATAAGCTTCAGTAGGAAGCCTCATCCTTCTCATTTTTCTGGCAGGAGGGTTGGAGTAAGTATTTTTGGCTAACTCCACTTTCTAGGTGCTTCTCCCTCTGCGAGCCAGAAAAAAGCGAAGTCCACTTGCACGGATAGAGAGTCTAAGTGATTGTGTTCCTGACTCTCTGTGCAGTTCCTGTTCTTTTCTTACTAACTTCTATGTTATTTCCATTACTTTATTTAATTTTTACACGTTGGATAAGTCACATGTGGTTAAGGTCTCTATATCCTAAACTAGTCCACCGCCAAGGCACCCTGTCGTTAATCATCCCACTCAGACCCATTGGTATATTCAGGTTATCTCCCATCTCGACACGTCCCCCATGAGAGTCATCACCTGGAATGTAAAGGGGCTCCGCTCCCCAAATAAGCGGGTTAGAGTCATTCGCCACTTAAAGAAACTCCACCCAGATGTGGTCCTCCTCCAAGAGACACATTTAAACCGCGAAGATTTCTTTCGCATGGAAAAATTATGGGTTGGGCATGTCTTTGGTTCATCGACGAAGGGGGGGAAAGCCGGAGTCCTTACGCTAATTAACAAGGCTTTCCCATTTTCAGTGATATCCCATGAATCTGACCAAGAGGGCAGATGGTCTCGCTTGACTATACAACATATATGGCCCCAATACTCAAAGTAGTACATTTTTCTCTGACCTGGCTATTAAGATACAGGGCGACCCGGTGTCTTCCATGGTTATTGGAGGAGACATGAATACTACCCTAGATGAAACCCTAGACAGAAGAGGAGGTCACCGTCCGACCCTCTCAGGTAATATCCCCACTAGATCACGTGCAAGTGTTCTCCAGAGATTCCTGAACTCTACAGAAACTTTCGATAGTTGGAGAGACCTCCACCCTGATTGCTGTGAGTGCGAGTAAAAGGAATACTCGTTACAGTCATGGTCACGCCTAGACTATATTCTTACATCTAGCGATCTTCAGAAAAGGACAATAGCCTCTGAAATTTTAGACATGCTTATTTCTGACCACGCCCCGGTGGTAACAGAGATTGCAGACACCTTCCCTAAAGGCACGGATTTCATCTGGCGCTTCCCGCCATACATGGCCAAAACTGAAGCCTTTACTGAAAAAATTCAGGGATGGTGGCTGGAATTTGCATCGAACAATACAGCTCACTCTGGGGATGTGTCGCTCTATTGGGCCACAGCCAAAGCTGTTCTGCGGGGCCGCATAATAGCATACACAACTTCTTATCGTCGTCAATTAAATGATGAATACAGAAAGGCGACGGAAGGGGTGAAAACAACTTATAAGAAATTCCTCACTGATCCCTCTGTGGAAAACAGGAGGAGCTGGGAGAATGCCAAAAGAACATTCGAATTGTGGTTGGGACGTAGGGAGGAGACCCAGCGAACTTATATGAAGTCCAACCTGTTCCGATACGGTAATAAAGCTGGGCGGATCTTGGCTAGACTTCTCCAGGGTAGTTTCCGTCCCTCTCACATTGCATCCCTCCGCACGCCAACGGGACACAAAACATCAGACCCTTACCAGATAAATGACATCCTCAGATCTTTTTATGAAAAACTTTACTCTATTGACCCGGGCCACACGGGCGAGGAAATGGATGAAGGTGCTAGGTTCTTAGCCTCGGTGTCTGTCCCTAGACTCTCGGCGGATCACCTTGAGTATCTCAATGCGGATATTACCACACAAGAGGTCCAACAGGGTATCCGCCGATTATCTCTGGGAAAAGCCCCGGGCCCAGATGGATTCTCCGGAGAGCTATACAAAATTTTAATAGAACCACTAACCCCCTTGCTAACGGATTATTATAACCAAATAATTAGAGACAATGACATTCGACCGGAGTCCAAAAATGCATATATAAAGGTCATCCCCAAGAAGGGTAAGGATCCACTCCTCCCATCTTCTTACCGCCCGATCTCGCTGATTGACACTGATCAAAAAATTCTTTCAAAAATTATGGCTGACAGGCTAGCCACGTTGATGCCTTCACTCATAGGACCTACTCAAAAAGGATTTATTAAGGGGCGAGCTGCAGTGGGCAATCTGAGGAAAGTTTTGGCGGTGCTGGAGAGGGCGAGGGACACTGCCACTCCTGCCGGACATCCAGTTATGATTGCCATTGATGCAGAAAAAGCTTTTGATAATGTCCGGTGGGAGTGGCTGTGGATGGTATTGGATCGCATGGGTTTGAGGGGAGCGTTCAGAAACCTCCTCACTGCAATCTATAGAGATCCCACTGCTCAGGTTCATACCCCGGGGTTTCTGTCACAAAAATTTACCCTACACAAGGGGACCCGACAGGGATGTCCCCTCTCCCCCCTTTTGTTTGATATAGCATTGGAACCCTTGGCCCGGCATCTGGAAGAATCTGAGTTATTCGCGGGTATCAATGTTGGCCGTTCCCAGGTCAAACTGGCCTTATTTGCGGATGACCTGCTCCTCTTCCTGTCGGATCCGCTTACACATATGCCTAAGATATTTACTTTCCTGGAGAATTTTGGAAAGTACTCGGGGTATAAGATCAACACATCCAAAAGTGAACTCTTAGAAATCGGGACTCCTCTCCCAAAAACTGCTTGGCAAAATTTGGGTTTAGGTATCGTCCCTGTCATTTCACACATTACCTATCTGGGTATAAAAATAGGTAAAACTCCTAGCACTAGCTATAAACTGAACTTTTCCCCTCTGATTACCAAAATAGGTGAGGATTTACGCAGGTGGCATGGTCTCCCCCTCTCTAGCAGGTAGATGCCATACTATAAAAATGATCTGTTTCCCTAGACTACTTTATCCCCTACAAACCCTACCTTTACTTCTGCGTCATTTAGACATTAAAAAAACTATATTCATCCTTTTCCCATTTCATCTGGAAGGGGGGAAAACCCCGCATGGCGATGAGTAAGTTGATGCTCCCGGTGACAGCTGGTGGACTGAATCTCCCAAACGTCCGATTCTACAATTTAGCATGTCTTACAAGACATGTTATGGACTGGATGGGAGAGACCAATCGCTATTCTAACTATGATCTGGAGAAAGAATTGGTACACCCTTGGCATCCACAGGCTCTGTTGCATACCAAACTTTCGAGGATGCCACATTGGGCGAAATCTTCGCTCCTGATTAAAGATACTATTGCAACGTGGAAACACATTCGCAAAATACTTCACTTACCCTTCCAATTGTCCAAGAAGGCTTTGACTGGCTGATGGAATGTCACAGGTCCTCCTTTACTCTCTCCCGCATATATGGTATACTCAGGGATTGGGGGTGGGAACTGAGGGAGGAGACACCTTTTAAAAAATGGGAACGCATGTTGGAAGATCCGGAGATATCGGATAAAATACTTGCTGGCCTTCGTAAGATACGCAAGGAAGTGGTTTGTGAATCCTGGAGGGAAACTCATTTTAAAATTATCCATAACGCATATTATGGTTTTAACCCTCCCCCCGCAATCAAAAAAATTCCCGAATAGATGTCAGGTTTGTCCCAAGTGTAATGCCCCTTCCACTAATATGTGGCATGGAATATGGGATTGCCCTCTGACTCAGATATTCTGGGATCAATTTGTCTACTTTATACAGACACACTGGCGTATTACACTACATAAGAACCACGATCTACTCATCTTCCATCACACGAGACCTCCGGAGAGTCCAACTTCAGGAGCTTTGATGCCTCCAACCCAGAGCTCTCTGCCAAGTATTGTTCATATAGCAATTTTGGTGGCCAAACTGTGTCTTTTACTGTTCTGGATAAAGCCACAGACACCCCTATGTCCTTGATGGTGGACAATATGAAAAAATACTTGGTTTCAGACAAGCTTGAAGCTAAACGCCACAAAGGGCAATGCACAAAGAAATTCTTGAAGTGGAAGCCCTTCATTCTATCGCACTTTTCTGAAAACGAAATCTCCCAACTTATGGCCTCATTCTGCTATACAGGATGGTACGCAAGAGAGGCTCTAGTGGGATCCTTAGGGGCGCTACAGGTGTGACTACTGATCTCTCGGTGCAGGTGGCAAAGATTTGTCAGCCTCCTCACCGGTCATCTCATCCTCAGTCTCAAACACTGGCCTTTTCGGAGATGTCGGACTAGAGGCAGTACTGATAGCTACAGGTCTGACATGCTCTCCTGCTGCTCACCGGTAGATACTCTAACAAAATTAGTTTTTGGGGATGTTTTGATGACTTGACTTTGGTTCACTATACAGCTTGGGATTAGGGACTGCCTTGGCTACTTTACTGCATTTCTTTAGGATGAGACCAAATACCTACGGTTCTGACTCTAATATCTGTTAGTATTCTACTTGTTTTTTCTTCTATCACTGATTTAATCTCGATGATTTTCATTAGAGCATACCGTTTAATAACCCATGCTTCTCAACTTTGTAATGTAAATGACTAGGGCTATGCTTACTCTTTTGCATTGTTACTTTTTACTATGCTTGAAAACTTTAATAAAACATGTTTAAAAATAAAAAAATTTATGGGCAAAGCTGAAAAGGCAGGTGTGAGCAAGGCAACCTACAAACATGGCTCAGTTACACCAGTTCTGTCAGTTGGTAGGATTTTTGGCCCATTTCTCCTATTGTGAGAAGCTTGTGGAAGGATATCCAAAATGCTTGGTAGCATTGCCCTTAAACTGTGACTCGGGTCAAATACTAATGAAATGTATGTAAACTTTTGACTTTGCAAAAAGTAATAATTTTTTTTTTATTGAGTAGAATAATACAACGTTCATAACAAACATCAATATACATAACCAAGTTTTGAGCAAATGTACAGAGTCTGTCGTGAACCTGACAAATCTATAAGATAATTCTTAAAGTTTTTGCAATTCTAAAAAGAAATAGAAGCCAACAATCTTAATATTTCCATCACTTGACCCTCTTATATAGTAATCCAATGACCCTTTTGTCTTGTCGGCCCCCCAAAAAAACAAAACAAGCCAACATAACCATTTTAAACTTCAAAAACTCTGGGAAAATAGTCTCAGCGAAAATAAAGACCAAATTTATCACTGCCTCATCACTAATCATTACTATTCAATTCCTCCCCCAAGTGAAGAAAATCCACCCATACCTTAGATGCTGGCTACCAGAATCTCCCCTCCACTAATTATTCTCAGTCATCCACTGTCTTTTTTATATAGTGTATGTAAACTTCTGGTTTCAGCTGTATGTAAAAATGGAGTGTTAAACAATGACAGGAGAGGCTACCATTAGAACTGCAGTGATCAATAGTTCACAAAGATTTTGATTGTATGTTCCAAAATTATATTGTAACATAATTATATAAACCATAAAGATTAAAGTCAATTAAAATGTGTCCTCAAAGCCTAAAGGTGTCCGTACAGGATTATAAAGATAATTCATAAAGTGCAATATTATGTCTACATAAAGTGACGATAAACATCAGCATCAAAGCTGAAACCGCATCATGCTAGGGAAACGCAGACCATGACTGCATTCCTAATATCACGTGATTCATGTATTAACGATTTATCAGGGAATAGTCCCTGATGAAGTGTGAATATGCAAAACACGTGTTGGTTAGTGTAGAGTGGTCCTTAACAGTAGAGGGTCTAAAAACCTCTATTTCCATAAAGAGACTTGTTGCTATTGGGCATAGAATCGCTTTCTTTTGATCATGGCTGTGTGGGTGCAAGGATGGCACATCTTTTTGGGATATGTTTACTAGTTAAAATAGTTTCTTCTGTATTTCAGATAAGCTCTGCTTCAACACCTTATTTAACTATGAGGACATGCAAGAGATCACTAAGCACTTTGTTGTGTGTCATGTTGATGCCCCAGGCCAGCAGGTGGGGGCATCTCAGTTCCCCCAGGGGTAAGTAATACTCTGATACCTCCCAGATACTTCAGTCACTTTAATGATCTCCAATTGATTCGCTTTTTTTATATAGTTATCAGTATCCCACCATGGAGAACCTGGCAGCCATGTTACCCAGCGTTCTGCAGCACTTTGGGTGAGTTCAGTAGTATTGGTCTATACAGGTATGTGTCCATGGCATTTGACTATATGCAAGCAACCATATAAGCCAAGAGCATGAGATCTCACCCACAGGATCATGAACACGTGATCAGATCCCATGCACAGAGGATCATGAACATGCGATAACATCTCATTCACACAGGATCATGAACATCTGAGCAGACTAAAAAAACACTCACAGGATCCGAGCTCACTCAAACAGGATCATGAACATGTGATTAGACCACAAACATACAGGATTCTGAACGTGACCAGATCCCTTGTACAGAGGATCATGAACATGTGATCAGGCCTTATTCACACAGCATCATGAACATGTGATCATACCTTACACCACAGGTGTCAAACTGCCGGCCCTCCAGCTGTTGGGAAACTACAACTCCCATCATGCATTTGTATAATCTATAACAGTGGGCATGATGGGAGTTGTAGTTTCCCAACAGCTGGAGGGCTGGCAGTTTGACACCCCTGCCTTACACCAACAGGATTGTGAACATGTGACCAAATTTAAACACAATCGGGAGCATGTGACCAGACCCCACACGCACCGGATCAGGCGCATGTGACCCACAATCTGGACCATGGAATTGTCATCAGACTTTACATATGTGATATTTCTTACTGTGTTTTGCAGCTTCCAATCGATCATTGGGATTGGCGTTGGGGCTGGATCTTATGTTCTTGCAAAGTTTACTGTAAGTTGCCCATGATTGTGATTTGTAAACCAGAACAAATAAACCACAACTAACTTGTCTGCAAAGCATATCCCCCACCCCGACCTCGGGGGTCATGTCTGATGTCCGGCTGAGACGATTTTTTTTTCTTGCTTTCCTTATAGCTGATTTTTCCTGAGATGGTGGAAGGCTTGGTTTTGGTTAACATTGATCCCAATGGGAAAGGTTGGATTGACTGGGCCGCTTCTAAGGTACGGCAGCATTGAGAAACATAGTCAAATATTCCACTGTTTTAGACCTTTCCACCCATTTCCCCTGCTTTTCAGTCCCTGTAATTCGACCTAGTGTTCTGGAAGCCTATAGGCTTGTGCATGTGCCTTCTGAACCCCCTCAGTAACACTTGGTGGGCCTGAAGCTTGCCAGATACTGACATGTTAATCCTTTTCTCTACACAGCTGTCCGGGCTGACAAGTTCTCTCCCAGAAACAGTGTTATCTCATCTCTTCAGTCAGGTACCGTTACTGTGCATCACAAGAAGTGGGTAACAATGTAGCTGCCATTAGGCACTCTGTGCTGGTAGCTACTTGGCTGCCACTAGGGACTCTGTTTCTATAGACCTAACTGAAAGGCTGCCCCTCTGCATTGGTAGCAATAGGATACCAGTCTTCTACTTTATCATTTATTTTAGAGCACTATTAATTCCAGGGTGCTGTACAAGCCAAGGGGTTCAGGTATATAATATAAGACAAATACAATATCCTTAAGTAGCACACTGATCTGGAAGGAGAGAAGATCCTGCTCGCAAGAGCTTACAATCTACAGTGGAGGGGGGAGGACAGAAGTTAAGGGACAGGCATGTGTATATTATGGTGTGGTGGCCACATGATTACTGTAAATTGTAGGTGATTCTGAAAAGACGGGTTTGCAGGTTGCTTTTGAAACTAGTGAAGGTGGCGGAGAGTCAAATGTGTTGTAGTGAGCTCCAGAGTACCTAGATGTAACGGCATGGCTGACATTAGACTCTGCTTCCCAGAAAAGGTAGCATTGCAGTAGTCAGCCTTCGTACGCCTAGGTATCAGGCTCCTGCTTTACACATTTTTCATGATTTTACAATACCTATGAATGATTGGTGCCCTGTCTTAGTGCTGGAGACATCTTGACCAGCAGCAGTGCCCTCTAATGGTGACTACGATGTAGTGCTGTCTGTGGTACAGTGCTGCCCCTTGTGGTGACTATGTCTTTTGCGACAGGATGAATTAATGAATAACACGGAACTGGTGCAGAATTACCGACAGCAGATCAGTAGTTGTGTGAACCAGAACAATCTCCAGCTCTTCTGGAACATGTATAACAGGTGAGAGGCTTCCTCAACCTATACCTTAACCATGATAACTATGGGTGTGGAGCTTCTATTTATACTTGATGAGATATAATGCGGCTCCTGGAAGGTTACATATCTGATCATGATGTGCTGTGTAGTGCACGTCATCTAGGTCATAACACTGAAGGGTCCATCACAAATTGCACATGCTTTAGAAATTCTTTTTGGATATCTTTTCTAACTATTGTTTCACATCTTCAGTCGAAGAGATTTAGAAATTAATCGTCCTGGGACTGTCGCCAACGCCAAGACTCTGAGGTAAGTCACTGCAGATAACTTGTATACCCTAAGTATGAAGCTGATTTATTGCATGAAAAATCTGAGCGATATGTTCTATAAGAGTAGTCATGCTATAGAGCCTTCTACTCTAAGGCTAGTCGCACTATGGCACTCCTTGTAGTAAAAGCACTGGCATCATGGAATTATTTAAGAGCAGTCAAAGTATGGAGCATCTAATTTAAAAGTAGTCAGACTATTTGAAGCCTCTACTGTAAGAGCAAACACACTATGGAGCCTCTGTTGCAAGAGCGGTCGCTATGGAGCTTTGTAATAGTGGTCGCACTAAGGAGGCTCTACTGTAAAAGCAACTATATTATGGTGATATCTACTGTAAGAGCTGTCACTCTGTGGCGCTTCTACTGTTAGAGCAGGCATACTATAAGGCCTCGTTCACACGGCTTATTTTGCCGCGGATTGGCGGCGTACTGCGCGCCGGATTTGCGCTTCAGTACGGCGCCAATCCGTCGGAGTCATTACGGTAATCCACTGCTCTCATAGAGAACAGTGGATTCCGTCGCTCCTCCCCGCTCGGCGAATCCGCCGCGGGGGGAGAAAGTGACATGCACATTATTTACGGCGCGTACGCACCGTAGATAATGCATTGTCTATGGGCCGGGGAGCTGCGCCCCCGCCGCGCTCCGGCCCCGCCCCTTATTCACGGCGGATTTGTGCGCTCAATACGGAATAAGCCGTGTGAACACGGCCTAATAAGACATAAGGGAAGGCTTTCGCTGCCATCTTTCTACTGATGTGACTGTTTTCCTTGTTATGTGGCAGGGCTCCAGTGATGCTGGTTGTTGGAGATAATGCCCCAGCTGAAGACTGCGTGGTAAGTCAGTTTTTCAGCCACACCTGTAGGTTGTTTTTTCCTGTCTTTTAGAATTCTAGAGAGAAAACTGAATTGTAAGATTTTCAGCATTGTATAACGATTACCAGATCACTGGAATGTTATAGTGGATTAGTTCAGTCCTCCGTCATATGTAGCAGATCTTTGTGCAGTAGATGGCTGGTGATAGACTACTGTAAAGCTGATATCCGACGACAGAAGAAGTGTCCAGGCTTCTGCTGTCTGCGCGCCCCACCACCTGCTCTAGTGACCCCATTCCCTCCCACCTTATCCAGTCTATTTCTCCAGCTCTCATCTCTCACATAACTGCTATCTGTAACCTCTCTCTCCACTGGGATCTTTCCATCTTCCTTTAAACACGCTGTTATAACTCCCTTACTGAAAAAGCCCTCTCTGGACCCTTCCTGCGCTGATAACTACCGACCAGTCTCTAACCTGCCCTTCATCTCCAAACTCCTGGAACGCTTGGTCTACTCTCGCCTAATCCGCTATCTCTCCGCTAACTCTCTTCTTGACCCTCTGCAATCAGGTTTCCGCACCCTACACTCCACGGAAACTGCTCTAGCAAAAGTCTCCAATGATCTCCTAACAGCTAAATCTCAGGGCAACTACTCATTGTTGCTTCTCTTGGATCTCTCTGCAGCGTTTGACACTGTTGATCACCACCTTCTCCTCAGCATGCTCAGCACCATTGGCCTCCAGGACACCGCTCTCGCTTGGTTCTCATCTTACCTTTCT
The DNA here is from genome assembly GCA_025379985.1 of Phyllomedusa bahiana. Taxonomy (NCBI): domain Eukaryota; kingdom Metazoa; phylum Chordata; class Amphibia; order Anura; family Hylidae; genus Phyllomedusa; species Phyllomedusa bahiana. Next base: position 55,616 of record JAODAL010012965.1, read on the forward strand.
AACCGCTCCTTCAGTGTCTCATTTGCAGGTTCTACCTCCTCTCCTCTTCCTCTTGCTGTTGGAGTTCCTCAGGGATCAGTTCTAGGTCCTCTCCTCTTTTCATTGTACACAGCCCCCATTGGACAAACCATCAGCAGATTTGGCTTCCAGTACCATCTCTACGCTGATGACACTCAACTATACACCTACTCCCGGGACATCACTCCTGCCCTGCTACAAAACACCAGTGACTGTCTGTCCACTGTCTCTGACATAATGTCCTCCCTGTATCTTAAACTAAACCTCACTAAAACTGACCTTCTAGTCATCCCACCATCTACTAACAGACCTTACCCTGCCCTGTCTGTCTCAGTGTGTGGCACCACCATAACTCCTAGTCAGCAGGCCCGCTGTCTGGGGGTTATACTAGATTCCAATCTGTCTTTCATCCCCTATATCCAATCCCTTGCCCGCTCCTGTCATCTGCACCTCAAGAACATCTCCAAAATCCGTACTTTTCTCACTGTGGAAACAGCTCAAACCCTCATTGTTGTTCTTATTCATTCTCGTCTTGACTACTGTAACTCCCTGCTTATCGGTCTCCCTCTGTGCAAACTCTCCCCTCTCCAGTCTGTCCTGAATGCAGCAGCCAGGCTTGTCTTTCTTTCCAGCCGCTATACTGATGCCTCTACCCTGTCAGTCACTGCACTGGTTGCCTATCCAGTACAGGATACAACATAAACTCATCACTCTCACTCATAAAGCTCTCCACAACGCTGCTCCTCCCTCATCTGTCTACCACCCTACCCGCTCTCCGCTCTGCTGATGATATCAGGTTACAATCATCCGAACCTCCCATGCCCGTCTCCAAGATTTCACACGTGTGGCACCAGATCTCTGGAACATGCTACCGCGGGCGATCAGGCACACTCAGAACTCTCATAGCTTTAAAAGGGCCCTGAGAACACATCTCAGTCTGGCCTACCAGAATCCCTAATGCTAACACGACCCCCCTCCCCCCCACACTCCCTAGCGCACTTAACTGTATATAGATGTACTGTTTGGGTGGCAGGTTCATCCGAATTCTACATATAACAACCCCATATTTATGTCACATGGCTGGACCATTGTAAATCTAGCACTTCTTACCCTTTGTCTCTCCTGTACACCCTAATAGATTGTAAGCTCTTGCGAGCAGGGCCTCTCACCTTGTGTCTCATCTGTAAGTAGCTTTTCATTGTTCAATGTATTTATTTTGTCTGTACCCACACCGTCCAAATTGTAAAGTGCTGCGGAATATGTTGGCGCTATATAAATATTATTATTATTATTATATATACTATGTATGATGAGATCACTGTTATGTAAAATGTTACATTGCTTCTACTTACTTGACTCTTTTCAACCAACAGGTTGAATGTAATGCTAAGCTCGATCCAACAACCACAACATTTCTGAAGGTACCGTGATCCATCCATGAGAATTTCACTGACCCAATTCTACGTCCCTTCTTTTGTGTGTGGCTTCCTCCACTTGTACACTGACTTGCCATGACAATAAACCCACTGATAAGTCAATAGTATTATTCACTTTTCGGGGCTTGGTTATATTAGACACCTGATGAACAGTCAGTTCTTTAAACTGGTGTGTTGAAAACAGGAAAATGTGCAAGGATCTGGTTAATTTCATATGAGCCAGATTGTGGTGGCTAGATGACTAGGTCATAATGTCTCCCAAAACAGCAAATTTTGTGGTATGGGACCGTATGCATTGGTTACTGCCTAACAAATGTGGTCCAAATAAGAACAATTGCACACGCACCAGTTTTTGGGTGCCCAGGGTTCACTGATCAGCATGGGGAGCAAAGGCGAACCTTTCTGTTCCAGTCCCATAGAATAGCTACTATAGCACAAATTGTCCAAAAAGTAATGTTGGCTATGATAGAAAGCGGTCACAGCTTGAAGTATTCTCAGTGTTAACCATTGTTCACCACCGAAAGTGCTTATAGTGGATATCTTGGCACCCGAACTAGGATCAATGGAAGAAGGTAACCTGGTCTGATGCAAGTTTTTTTTTTTTTTCCTTTTCTAGAACGTGGACAGTCTGATGTATGCATAGATCTTATCTGGTGAAGAGATACAAGTGCATCTAAAAAAATTAGAATATCACTGAAAAGATAATTGATATCAATTTAAATCAAATAGAGGAACCCATATATTGTATAGACTCCTCACAGTATATAATACATTTATGAGCCCTATAACAAATAAAAAGATAGTCCTGGAGAACCCCTTTTAATTATGAATGATATTTTAATTTTTTGAGATGCACTAGTCCCTCCTAGGATACACTATGGGAAGAGGGTTTGGGTGGGAAATTTTGATTATTGGCATTGATGTGTATGTTACTTTGACATGTAACTGCTATGTTAACATTGTTGCAGACTAAGTACACAGTTATTGGAAATGTATTCTCTAATAGTGGTGACTTTTTTTTCAGCAAGATGATGCACCTGCTACACTGTAAATATTGATCAAGAATAGTTTGGGGAATATGACAAAGAATTTGAGATGTTGTCTTGGCCCCCAAATTCCCCAGATTTTGATCTGAGCAAGCATTTGTGAGATGTGCCAGAAAAACTCTTCTGATCCATAGAGGCCATTGCTCGAAATTTTCAGCGCTTTAAGGGTTCTCTCACCAGGCTGTTTCATGGAGTCAAAAGCCGTTTTACACTCCCTCTGCCTCCTCAGACTGGGGGCAGGGGTGTAGCTGTAGGGGGGTGCAGTGATAGCAGTCGGTACCGGTTCCTGCAGCCTGAGAGGGCCCAAAAGCCCTTCTGCCACATAAGACACCAGTATTGTAAATGGAACGTGGTAGCTGGGGGCCCTTATTTTACTTTTTGCACTAGGGCCCAAAAGCTCTATGTGATTAGCATATTTATCTTCCCTGTAAGTAGCAGAACTGTTAGGCTATGTTCACACGGCTTAAAATGGGACATATTTCAGTCCGTAATTACGCGCCGTACTGCGCTAATTACGGCTGGAATACGTCCCAGTCATTACGGTAATCCACAGTTCTCATAGAGAACTATGGATTACGTCTCCTCTCCCTGCTCGGCGAATATGTCGCGGGGGGAGATAAATGACGTGAGTTACTAGCGGCATATACGCAACACTGGTAATGAAAGTCTATAGGCCGGCAAGGTGCCGGCCCCCCCCCCGTTCCCGCCCCGCCCCCATCCACACAGCGTAATTGCGGGGCGTAATTACGCCCTGCAAATAAGCCGTGTGAACATAGCCTTACACTGACAAATGTAGATGTCATCTCTTCAGCAAACGGAATGTATATGTGCTGTAAGGACTAAAACAATGGCTTATTTGTAATGGTGTTAGACATAATAAATTTGCTCTGTACTGAGCTGTCCGTTCATGGTGACGTCATTCTCTGCTCTCTCAGCTAATCAGAATACAGAGTTATGGTCAGGAAACCATAGAAATCTATGTGCACTCAGAGCAGATAAAATGTTTCTGATCTCATGACTAAAGTAAAATCTATTGACCAATGTATTTAGAAAAAAATCTTCAATTACCTGTCCCTTCATGTTAAAAGCTAATATTTGTAGTGGGACAACCCCTTTAAAGGTTATGCTGCTAATGTCATAGTTCCAGATACCACCGGACACATTAGGAGGTCTGTGGAGTCCATGCCTCTACAGGTCATAGCTGTTTTGGCAGCACAAAGAGAGTCTACAGAATAATAGGCAGGTAGTATTAATGCTCTGGCTGATCTGTGTATGTGACCTTCTAAAGCTATTTTATCTGGTCTTCTTATCCTGGCTGTGGCTTTCTCTCCCTTTCATGTCTGATCATCTTTCCTTGTATATGGCATTCTCTACTTCTCATGTCCTCCATTCTTTGTATGTGGTCTACTTGAATCTGGCCTCCTTCCCTTTTGCTTGTTGTCATATCTTTGTATGTGGCCGTCTTAATTTCTTGTTAGGTTAGTCTTTGTATGTTGCCTCCTTAAAGGGGTTTTGCCAAGAAGTGAGTTCCTCACCTAACAGGCTTATACTCCCCTCTCGAGGCTTGAAAAAGGGGCGTTGTTTCTGTGTTTAAAAAAAAACAAAACAAACAAGTACCTTCTCTGTGATGTCATCGCTCCACCTCCCATGCACGTGCCTGATATTCAGTCTCTGTACTTGAGCAAACATGTTATTTGGCTAATCCACAAGGGAGAACTGTATTGTGCGCAAGCTCTACGGGTTATGTTTCTCCCTCTTATCTGCTCAGGATGGAAGATAAGCTCCGAGCAGGCTGCTTTCATTTGTTCATGAACTGTGCAGGGGGGGAGGAGGAATGAGCAGGGAGCGTCTGCATGTTTATTCATATAATTACATTACAACCAGTGGATTCTCTATACAAAAGACACAGGATCTTTTCTCCCCAGTCCCTTCAAAGGTCATTCCTGTGTCCTGCCATCAGATAAGAAGTGCAAACTCCTCAGTAGCAGCCAGATCAGCTCCTGGTCATATCTAATGTAAACAGTCAGGAAACTAAGGGCATTTAAGGAAGGCTGTAGCTCTCCCATGCAACACTTTTTTTTTTTTTTTTTTTTTTTTTTAATAATTATATGTATATTTAGAAAAGTGATGCCCATTTTGGAGGATCCCATGTCAACATTAGATCATGGCAAAACCCCTTTAATTTCTTGCTTAGTCTGTCTACAACCTCCTTGTCTTTTTCTTCTATCTCTGTGGTCTTCTAAATTTATCTTTGCTCTTCTTTTTTTTTTTTTAATTTGGCCGCCTCCTCCTCTTGCTTGCTCTCCTGTCTTTTGATGTGGCCTCCTAAATGACTTATTTGGTCAGTTTAGATATGCAGTCCCTGTTGCCTGGTCTCCTATCTTTTGTGTTTGTAACACAGTCCCTCAGTCATTAAACAGAAATATCGTAATTGGTTATGTCTAAAGCAAGGCCATGTAGCAGCTGTGGAGGATAGGGGTTCCCGCCAATAACATGATACTTCAGCCTAAGGGGTTGATGTCTCCCTGGCTTTATATTAATTCTGCTCCTCTTGCTTCTTGTCCAACACAGATGTCAGACTCTGGAGGACTTCCTCAGATCACTCAGGTATCTATGATCTCTTCCTGCTTGACGTTATTAATCCTCTATCTTCTATCTTCACCTGCTTGGGCACTCGTGTCACTCTGCACATGTCTAAATTGATTACCTGGTGGGCCCTGCTATTAAGTGGTGAGAGGCAGAGATACAGCTTCTATTAGATACTGAAGTGGGTCATTGCACCAGTCCTATTGCTGTAGTCTGTGTATACGCAGCCTTTGGTGCTATCGCTCCTCAGCAGTGCTACAGATGTGCTGAGCAGCAGAAAATGTAGGGGAATTGGGAGAATGTGGCACCAGGATCCATAACTGCACACAACATCACAGGAGGAACATTGACCTTACTGCTCATCCTAGTTCTTCATCAATGGAAGTCACTCGGACACATTGTTTTCTTCATAATTGTGATGTCATGTCTATAAGTTATATCAAATGACCTTGATGAGGTCAGTGATACCAATACCATGGCTCATTTCTGTTTACAGCCTGGAAAGCTGACAGAAGCTTTCAAGTATTTCCTTCAAGGAATGGGATACAGTAAGTACGGCTCTGTTTAATGGTGGCCCATGGTGAATGGGTTGTTTGGAGGGTGGCGGTCTCTGGAGGGTGGCTGTGCCAAGATGTTTCTCTGGTCTTTTGAGGACCGTCCTTTTGGTCTGTCTCCTCAGTCTGTACTTGCATTGTTCATGTGTCTCTAATTTCTTTTCCGTGTCTGTCCCTCCTTCCTACTTTTTCTTAGCCCCGATGTCCGTCTTTCTTTGTGCTCATTCAGACTTCACACCATGTTGGACTATGAAATCTGTAATTGACCCTGTGTTGTGTTTTTTTTTTTTGTTTTTTATGGTAATGACATATTGGTACCTGTTGTCTCAATGTCCCATTTCTGTGTCTCCTCCCTTCCTCATCACCTTCCACTGGACTCTTCACGTCCTTCCCCTGCTTTCTCCCTCTTTCCTTCCTCGTCTTTTTTCCCCCCCAGTTGCCTCCTTGAAGGATCGGAGACAGAGTGCCAGCGCAGGTATCCCGTCACGCCGTATGCTGAATACGTGGACTCCCTGAATAGATTGCATGCTCCCTAGTCCGCTGTGTGCCGCCTCTGAATGCTCTGCCTAGGCTGCTATTCCCTCCCAATGACTGGATTATTCTAACTGCCCAATGCTCTCCAGTGTTGGACAACTTTCTGCACCATTCGCTTATGTTGAACACGTTCCATCAGCTTATTGTAAATGTATAGAATAAAGTAATGTTTACAGAGACGCCTGCAGGTCCCACATCACTCGCACTCGATTGTGGTACTTGCTGCTCACTTCATCATGAAACTACAAATGAAGCAGTTAAGGCTCTGTTCACACCATATCATAGGACGATGTTTGGTGAAATTTTACACAGTATACACCAGGCATCTTCAAACTGTGGCCCTCCAGCTGTTGGGAAACTACAACTCCCATCATGCATTTATATAATCTATAACAGTGGCATGATGGGAGTTGTAGTTTCCCAACAGTCTGAGGACGCCTGGTATACACAAAAAGTAAATCTCCCACCAAAGCCATGTTGTACCATCTACAAGCCCCGTGCAAAAATAAAAGCATTCTATGGGATGTTTTTGTGGTAGCTTCCTGCATAGGAAAGCAAAGCCCACCAATCTGACTTATATGAAGTATCTCTCTGCACATAATGAATATGGTGTGAACCCAGCTTAACTTATTTGTAGTCAGTATAGCAGTCATTGTAGTGAACAAAAGTGGACAAAAAAAAAAAATCTGTGCTACATCCAAGTATATCATCTACGTAACCTAAACACTGCCATAAACAGGTAATTCAATGACCAAAACAGTCCCTGACCCAATCTACCATCACAGATTCCTTGCTATTGAGAGCCTCCTACACATGCCACTTAGTGGAACTTACATGGTGCTAAGTTAAGAAGCAAGACTGCTATGTAGAGCACTAGTTTCCAGTAGAAGTCAGCTTCTGGGCCATAAAGTATGTGGTTATACTCCAGATTTCAGCAGTCCCAAGTTCCAGTGCAGCCATTGTTTTCCCACAGCCCAGCATGGGAGGTTGAAAGCTTAAAGGAATTTTCTGGTTTATATTTTGTTCACTTATTTGTTTACAGAATAGGATGTTGAGTCTTACTACTTATTCTTATATTCATACATTAGCACCAGTTTCTGTCCAGTAGAATGGTATGACCCACAAATAAGTCCTGCATAATTCATCCATGGGCTAGCTGCATAGGACTAAACATGGCACTAGCCGTGTGATTCCTCGCATTCAGTTAACAGGGGTACTTAACATCCATAGGGTAAGTGAATGGTGATGGGAGTCATTCATTTTATTTTTACTTTTTCACGGAGTGTATCTGCTGTTATAATTTTGCTGACTGACTGTTGGTGACTGTAAAAACAAAGAACTGAATAAAATAAAAAGGTTATCCACAACTCCACACAGAGCTTTTTTTTTTTCTTTGCAGAAATGCACAGCAATTAATGTTTTTGCTGCCAGTGTTTTAATCTTGCTCTTTGAGAATATCCAGGTGCTGGTTCTGAACTTGGCTTGTTCACTCTCTTCTTTGTTCACTTAGTGCCCTCAGCCAGTATGACCCGACTTGACAGATCTCGCACAGCGTCCCGCACCAGCGCCAGTTCTGTGGATGGAAGTCGTCCCCGGCCTTGCACTCAGTCAGAAAGCAGTGAGGGCATTGGTCAGATCAACCACACCATGGAAGTGTCCTGCTGAAAACCCCTGGAGCAGCACCTTATTCCCTACTACCCCTCTTCTTGCCAACTCATTACCCATCTCTTATTTACTGGTTTCTCTTCCTGCACCCTACCCCTTTAAACAGCGTCTGGCGTTTTTTGGGGATCCAAATACCAGAGTGACAGTAGTTAATTATCAGATGTGTGCTCTTCCCGCTCCCCTGTGACTGGATATAAGATGGGGGTAACTGCAGATAGTGATTGGATCAGTGGTGACTTGACTGACTAACAAGGAGAAGTAGCTGGTTCGTGGTGGCAGTCCTTCCTCTGGCTGCAGTCAGGTGTCCTTCTGGCTAGTAGTGATGGCAAGAACGTTGCAGTAACTAAAATTAAATTTGGCCTGGTAGAGTATGGTGTAGAAGGTCATACTTCCTTCATCAACCCTACTGTGATCAACTTACAAAATGGTGGCCAAAACCAAATTCGGTGGATTTTTGTATTATGGTGGGAGGAGATAATTGGAGACGAGATCACCTAATTAAGGCAAAATTTAACCATTCTAGCGACTCCTCTAAAGCTGATCTTGATGACTATAGGGGATATAAATAGTGGTGACCCAGGTCACTGTAGGGTTTCCTGTAGAGGTGACCTGGTAACTGTAGTTGATCCTACATAGGTGACTTGATGACTGTAGGGTTTCTTGTTGAGGTGACCCTGTGACTGTAGGGGATCCTATATAAGTAACCTGGATGATAGGGTGTCCTGGAGACCTGATCTGGATGACCGTAGGGGATCTTGTGAACAGCATGTCTCTAGGGGATCCTATAGTGGTTATCCTAAACAATCAGTTAAGTACAGATTGTAACCTGTTGGTGTAGATGCCGTTCTGTAGGTACCAACAGGAAATTCATTAAGGTTTCTCCATTGACAGTGGAGCGTGGCATAGCTAGAAGACATGTCCTGTACTGGTGAATGTGTGAGGGGCCTGTCCCTTTGTCCATCTGACCAATCTCCTATTTTAAAGTTGTGTCCTGTCTCCTGCGTTCCGTCATATTGATGTCTCCCTTTCCCCATCTGCGTCTACTATCAGTCTCTACATCCATGGTTGTGAGGCATCGTTCCCTGGTTACTGTGACATGGAGGATAATAAAAACTTCATATGTGCGCAGTGACTCTGTACTCATATATGTTCTAGTTACAGATCTATGTCTATTGTGGCGGTGAATGCTTGTAGCTGCATTTAAGCCATCAGTACAAATACTTCATGATAGTAACGGATGAATTCAATAAAATAGTAAATCTGCACAATGTGTCTTGTCTGGAATTACTTTGCCCAGGAATCTCCCAATTTATTGGGTGGTCTTCAGAGGGAGGATTTCTCGTCGCATAGTGGTGCCCAATAAATTAATCTTGCATACAGTATTATAAGAGCATATTCATCTTGTGCTTGTTACGCTAACTAGATGTAAGATGTTTTATCTGAATTCTCTTTGCTTGTAAGATTCTGTTGAGCTGAGTTGTACACAAGTACTTATGTTATAATACTGCTTCTTTGGTTTAAGTATTAATAAAAAAATAGTCAAAAAATTTGCCTTCGGAGGTGTCTCATAATATACCATAGAAATTAAGGAAGTTCCAGCACTTGTGCTCCAAACCGTAAATTTAGTAGAAAAAAACGCATTTTATTGAAGACAGTTAAAAAACATACTTAAAATCATGTAGAACATAGCTGAGTTTACGCGTTTCAAGCCAGTAGCATGGCTCTTAATCGTAACAATGAGACAGTGAAGAGCCATGCTACTGGCTTGAAACATGTAAACTCAGCTATGTTCATGATTTTAAAGTATGTTTTTGTTTTTTTTGTTTTTTTAACTATCTTCAATAAAGTGTGTCTTTTTCTACTAAATCTACGGTCTGGAGCACGAGTGACGGAACTTCCTATGCTATTGCTTGGACATCTACAGCCGGACGTCCGTTTCCAGGTGCACCGTATGTGGAAGGACCTGTTGCGAACCTCCATTAGCCCGAGATCCCCAGTGAGCGTTTTATCGTTTTTACCTTTTGTTTTTTCACATTATACCCCCAGCACCTGGATGAGCTACACCAAAAGTGCTAGAGGGAAAAGATGCTGGTGGCTCTGGTAAACTCCATACTCAATATTACATTTATTTAAGTGGCTGCAATGTCCAGAGACTCTTCATCTATTGATGTTCACTGACATCACAAAGTGTTGCTTATTCAACAATAATCTGTTTTCCCTTCCTAGGCGTATGTTCAAATGGTGTAATTGTGCTGAAATACGCCCCGGAATACGGTAAAAAGAATGTTACTAGTTAAATCAGTCGAATTTAGACAATGGTGATTTTACGATATCTTATTTCTCGGTGCCTAATGTACACTCCTAAAAGAAGTGACCTGTTATTACTTCGCCACTTACACGGCGAGAAATAGAAAGGCATACAAGGCAGAGAGCTGCCTTGCTTTGAAAGTATGCAGTGGCCAGAGCATACTTTCAACATCGCTAACGAAGGTGTATTGCAGCACGTACCTGTACACGCCACAAATATGCCATGTGAACATACCCTAACACAGCACAACAAATCCCATCTGCCCCGTGCACTAGTTGAACATACAGAACTTTTAATGAGAATTAATCAAATAATAACCCTATAAATGACCATCCGGCCCTGCCTCCAGCATGTAAATTACAAAGCAACCCCTTACTAATAGGGGAGGATACCTGTGCTTGCTGTTAGGACTGAAGGAAAATAGATTGTTTAATAATCAGCATTTTCCTTTTGTCATACCAGCAGTACAACAATGGCGATTTAGCAAGCGGTTACCCAGGGAGAGGGCCTTTAGCACCCCAGAACTCAGGACCGACGGCTTAAAGCCATCCTTCTGAAGTTCCTGCATTCAACTTATAGAGGTTTAGAAAGTGCAAGCTCAAAGAGGCTGCAGCACAGATCTGACACAGCACACGTCTGTCTGCCCAGGTAGAAGAACTGCACTGGTTGACTGGGCTTTAACAGTGACAAGAAGTCCAAGGAGATATATCGGAGGACTTGCACAATAAAGAATTTTAGGAAAGGCTGCATTAGCACTGATATTTTACAGGGAATAAAAGTGTTTACTAAAACAGGTCAGGAGAGCTGAACCTTCCCAGTAATGACCGCTGAACCTTCACAACAATGCCAATGAACGCTGGATCTTCACCATTGAGCACTGACCCTTCCTAGAACTGCCCACTGAGCGCTGAACCTTCATGGCATCGCCCACTGAGCGCTGAACCTTCACAACAACGCCCTCTGAGCGCTGAACCTTCACAACAAAGCCCTCTGAGCGCTGAACCTTCATGGCATCGCCCACTGAGCGCTGAACCTTCACAACAACGCCCTCTGAGCGCGGTACCTTTACAACATTGGGTGCTGACCCTTTCCAGCATTGCCCACTGAATGCTGAACCTTTACAGCACTTAGTGCTGAGCTCTGAACCTTCATATCATTTTCTACTGAGCGCTGAACCTTCACAGCATTGCCCACCGATTGTGTCAGAGAAGCACAAACCCCAACAGAGAGCAGATAACTGCAGATCTGCTACCATGAAACCTGCACATAAACAAGCTACCTAATTTAAAAATATTGAACGGTGAATCAGTTTCATACATTTTACCCCTAAAAAATTAAAAGATAAAGTGATAAAAATAATCTAAAAATTCATAAAAGTTAAAGGGGTTTTGCCACGATCTAATGTTGAGGTGGATCCTCCAAAATGGGTATTTAATCACTATTCTAAATATGTCATCAAAAAAAGTGAAGCCTCTGAGAGCTACAGCCTGACTTACATGTCCTTTGTTTCCTGACAGTTTACATTAGACACGACCAGGAGCTGATAGGAGCTAACCTGCCTGCGCTTGCATTGTTTGCACTTCTTAGCTGATGGCAGGGAACATGAACGAGCTTTGAAGGGACTGGGGAGAAAGTTCCCGTGTCTGCTGTGTAGAGCATCCACTGGTTGTGATGTAATTATCTGAGTAAACATGCAGTCGCTCCCTGGCACTCTTCTCATCCCCACTCCCTCTCCTAGTGCAGCCAGTTCCTGAAGGTATGAAAGAAGGCTGCCTGCTGAGCTTATCTTCTCTCCTGAGCAAGTAAGAGGGAGAAATAAAACCCATATAGCTTGTGCACAATACAGTTCTCTGTGGATTAGCAAAACAATGTTTACTCCACTACAGAGACTGAGTACCAGGAACGTGCATGGGAGGTGGAGTGATGACATCACAGAAGAGGTATATGTTTTTTTTAAACACAAACACAACGCCCCTTTTTCAGGCCTCAAGAGGGGAGTATCAGCCTGTTAGGTAAGGAACTCACTTCTTGGCAAAACCCCTTTAAAGGTGCCCATACAGGTTTCATAGCCGATACCCAGCAGCCATTTCTCCCAATACACAGAGCTGGCTCCATTCCTTGCTGTACCATCGGGTGTCAGCTGTATTTAGCAGCTGGCACCTGCTGCCTATATAGTGAACTTACTAAGTAAGCCTGCTTCATAGGACCTTAGCAACAACAGAAAGTACCCACAGGGCCGTCGTTAGGGCAGTACAGCTGGTTCTGCCTACGGGGCCTGGCCAATCTGTAAAACAAGCACCAGGCTTGGGGCCAAGAGCAGGTAGACTCGCCGATAGAGCGTTGAAAGTGACATTAACATACCTACCTACTGGTGTCCCCCATTTACCTACCTAACTACTGGGCACCTGTATTAACCTACCCACCGGGGTCCGTATTAACTTGCCTAACTACTGGGGCCCTTATCTACTTACTGAAGGTCTCTATTAACCTACCTATCAACCTACTGGCCACCCCTATCTACCTACCTACCTACTGGGGTCCCTATCTACCTCACTACCTACTCGGGGGCCCCTATCTAGTTACCTACTGGTGGACCCTATCTACTTACTGGGGGTCCCTATTAACCTACCTACCTATTGGGGGCCTGAATTAACCTACCTACTGGGGGTCCCTATCTACCTACTTACCTACTGGGGGTCCCTATCTACCTTGCTACCTACTTGGACGGCCCTATCTAGTTACCTACCTACTGGAGGACCCTATCTACCTACCTACCTACTCGGGGGCCCTATTTAGCCATACGTCCATTGTTGGTAAGGGGTTGATTATTGCTACTGATGCTGCTTTTTCAGTTTCCTGTCAGAATGTGGTTTAGGCCCATCTCCTTTTGCTATGGAATCCTATGGATTTTAGTTACACCCCTGCCTGTTATCCATGAAGGCTGAAGGCACAAATGTTTGCCCACCTACTTTTTCTGATACTGGTCCCCAGATTTATGTAATGTGATTTTTCATTTTTTTAACAAGTTTAAGAATGGCTTAGACTATGTTAACATGACTGATTTACTGTCAGATTTTTAGCAGATTCGGTATTAAGAATCTGCAAAAATCTGGCTGTAAATACTCCCCATAGACCTCAATATAAAATCCCAGCTGTATTCTAAACACCTTGGAATTTTTAGGTTGGATTTCAAAACTGAAAACCGAGTCAAAAAACTGAGAACCTGTTCTATAATCCGCCATATTTCACTTGAAAACGGCAAATTATTTTACTGTTCAGTTGAATGGGACGGTCGAAAACCATAGCAAAAAACAGACGAAAACCGGCAAAAAAAAAAGTGGTATTATTCAGTTAGTATGTGCTGGTGATGTTGTCATGGTGTGATGGTATTATTCAGTCACTATGTGGTGGTGATATCTAGTCATGGTGTGATGGTATTATTTCCAAGTTGACTATGTGATGATGTGTGATTATAGTGTGGTAAGTCGGTGTGGTGGTATTATTCAGTTACTATGTGCTGGTGATGTTGTCATGGTGTGGTGGAATTATTCGATCTCTGTATAGCAGTATTATTGATAATATTAGTCTTGGTGTGGTTAGTAAAAGCACGGGGATATTTGCTCCTTGTACAGCGGTATTATGTGGTCATTGAATGACCATTATATAGAGGTATCATCCCTACAACATTGTCTTACAGCTATTTGTATGGATCTCTGTATATACAATACATTACTTTATATAATCACATATTTACAGACCCTAGTGGCGCCGCTGTTGTGTTGGCGCTGGTCTTCTGGAGGGGCGGGGCATGATTTTGTTTGGTGGGGCGTGGTTAGAGGTGTGTCCTTGTATGATGTAATTTGTTTGGGTGTGGCCTGATGTGATGTCATTTGTTTGGCCGTGGCCAGAGGCATGGCTAATGTGTCCCTATTTGCAATCTCTAAGGCAATGTTCACACAGCTTATTTGGGCGCGGATTGGAGCCGTACTGCGCGCCGTATGAGCTGGAATACGGCTCCAATCCGTCCCAGTAACTACGGTAATCCACAGTTCTCATAGAGAACTGTGGATTGCGTCTCTCCTCCCCGCTCGGCGAATCCGCTGGGCGGGGAGAAAGTGACATGCGAGCTGCCGGCCCCCCGCCCCGCCCCGCTGCACGGCTGCCGGCTTAATTGCGGGGCGAAATCCATCCCCGCAATTACGCCGGCAATAAGCCGTGTGAACGGGGCCTAAATGTTGGGAGGTACGCCGTTATTAGTAATGTTGGTTTTGGCATAGTGGATTTGTTTGGTAGCAGTACGATGGTGATATGTATGGTGAGGTATTTGCCCTTTGTATTATCTACATTATCTGACTGCATGTCCTGGTAAATGTTCGTGGGAGGGGAGGGGAGGGGGAACCAAAAGTTTGCTTTGGGGCCCAGGCTTCTCTAGTTACGCCCCTGCTACAGGTTGCTGGTACTGGAGTCCATGGATAGGAGATGGATCCAGGATTTATTCTGATTGCCATAGACTTGGTCCGCATCTGCATTGGAACCTCCGTCGCAAAGGTGAAAACGGATCTGTTTCAAAATGGACCCCAACTGCGCCTGACGGACCCTACTAATTACAATAGGGCTGTCGGGCTTCCATTTTTTAGACGGAAAAAATAGTCCAGTTTGCGGCACTATTTTTTCCGTCATTCCTGACGGAGCATTTAATAATTATTCCAAATACAGCCCTCCAGTGGCACAGGGTAAAGGGGACATAACCTTAATTCTTATAACATTTGATCACGCCTTTATGCTCACCTTCACGAGTTGTGATAAACACTACGGAGCAGAAATAGAGAGACCTGGCTTTGTGTGTTTTTTTTGGTTTGTTTTTGTTGATATACATGGTTAGGTATATGTTTCTCTTTTGTAATGTGTCCCTCAGTAGGGTAATGACATATTAAACAGAGAAGCCTAATTATGCCGAGAAACAAAATCCTAGACCAGGGTCAGGGATGGCAGTTTTTAGTATTGATGTAACACTATGGGACTCGGTATTCTACCTTTATTAGGTCATGTTTTTTGTTATTAACTTGCTTATAACAATGGAAAATTTATGGTACTTGTTATTCTTCAAATTGTTTGAAACGCTGATTGTTATATGATTTTCATACAGTGCCTAATATAATATATTTAAAAAAAAAAATAGAGATTCCAAAAAGAACCTCTGACACATATGTGAATAAAGCTTTGGGAATGCACCAGAGTCTCCATTCCCCCTTTGCTGTAGTGTCCATGCCTTTCCTGACATGCAGTAGCATTACAGGATAGAAATGGCAAGGACTAGAACTGGTCCCGAAGTCCCGGGCCTTCACCTTCACCCCCCAAAGTTTAAATACTATGCGCCTCAAGTTCTCTCCCCCCCCTCCCCATTCTATGATGTCCATGGACTTTCTCCCCTGACCTGCAATAATGTATCAGAATAGAGATGGCATGGACTAACTGTGTTACTCGTGCTCAATGTACTTTGAGACAGGATCGGAGTGGCCAATAGGGGAAACTGACAGAAGGTCCCTTAGGTTATGTTCACAAGGCTTATTTTGGGACGCATTTCGCCATGTATTGCGAGCGTACTGCGCTCTAATACGAATGAAATCCGCCCCAATCATTACGGTAATCCACAGTTGTCATAGAGAACTATGGTTTACGCCTCCTCTCCCTGCTCGTACAATACGATCGTATTGTATGAGTGGGGAGATAATTGACATGTTACCAACTCCAGCGATGCGGGGGGGGGGTCAGTCATTACTCGCGGCGCGTAAAATAGTGCAGCAAACTGAACTATTTTTTCCATCATTCCCGACAGAAAATACAACAGAAGTTCCAAACTAAACCTCCAGCGCAGATGTGCACCAAGCCTTCTATGTATTCTATTGATATTTTATGTGATAGAGCAACACAAAGTAGCAAGTATTTGTGAAGTGTAAAGAAAATTAAACATGGTTTTCCAAATCCTGCAAATTAAAAAAACTGAAAAGTGGGACGTGTATATGTGTTCAGCCACCTGTATTCTATCCCCTAAATAAAAGTGTGACCAATTGCCTTTAGAAGTCATCTAATTCAAAGTTTGTGGCGGTAACGTTTAAAAGGAATAGTTCAAAGGGTATGAATACTTTTTCAACTCGCCGTACATCTTTGGGGAAAGGCAGAGTATAAGAAGCATGTAAAATAGCTGTAGGGTGAGCCCCAAGAATCAGCTCGTGGACCCTAGACACCAGCCCAACACTGTATGGAGACCGGCGCGTGTGCAGTAGCACGTTGGGAAGGACCAGCTTGAGTGAGATCTGCTGCTGCGCATGCGCTGGTTTCCGAAGCTCGTGGCACTTATTTGCTGATCGAGGACATCAGACGCAGGGTGTGACCAAATGATTTTGATAGCTGTTTACATCCTTGGGGCTGAACGTTCCCCACCCACCGGGTTATAAGCTGAACTTGATGGGCCTGTGTTTCTTTCAACCTTATTAAAGGGGTGTTCCAACACTAATAAATGCTCGTCAGTCGGCTGGGAGTTATTAAAAATAGAAGAAAAAGTAATGAGATTGTAAACCCTCTAGTTTCAGCGTTCCAGCTGTCCTTGTTATCAATGATGTCACCATTCAGTCTTCACATGACCCTGCAGCCATTACAGGCCACCGTCATCTGTTGCTGATATACCACACCTGAACGCTGCAGTCTGTGATTGGCAGTGACATAATCAGACAGTATCACCAGAACGGCCGCAGGGCTGGAACAAGAGGGTGTACAAGTTCTATTTTTCTTCTGTCCTCTCCCCGGAAGACTGACAGACATTCAGTAATTTCAGAACACCCTTTAACTGTATAATAATAATAATAATAATCTTTATTTATATAGCGCCAACATATTCCACAGCACTTTACAATATAGAGGGAATAAGCACAGACAAACCAGACATTACATTATAAAAAAGCTACGTACAAATCAGACCCGCGGTGTGAGGGCCCCGCGTGCAAGAGCTTACAATCTATTAGGGTGTATGGGTGAAACAAAGGGTTACAAGTGCTTGGTTTACAATGGTCCAGCCATGTTACATAAATATGGGGTAGTATACAAAAAAGTGGATGAACCTGCCATCCCAACCATTACATCTATATACAGATAAGTGCCTGTGGGTGCCAAAGTGCAGGAAGTGATGAATGTGTGACAGAATTTGGGGGGTTAACAATTAGGGATCTTGATAGGCTTTTCTAAGAAGATGGGTTTTCAGAGCACCCTTAAAACTGTGAGGGTTGTGAGTGTGCCTGATCACATGGGGTAACATGTTCCAGAGAACTGGTGCAATACGTGCGAAATCTTGTAGACGGGCATGGGAGGTTCGGATGAGTGAGGTATAGCCTTAGGGTATGTTCACATGATGTATTGCGGCACGTACAGTAGGTGCCGTAATACATTGTGTGTTTCGGGAGCTTGCGCTGATCATCGTGTACTCCCACAGCATGCGGGAGGGGAGGGGGAGGGTGTTAGGCGGCAGCCCGCCGATCCTATGGACACGCATTACTCGTGGCGCGTAAGACATGTCACTCATCTCCCCGGGCATACAATACGATCGGATTGTACGAGCGGGGAGAGGAGGCGTAATCCATAGTTCTCTGTGAGAACTATGGATTACCGTAATTATGGGGCTCATTTCCCCGCGTATTAAGTGCAGTACGTTGCAAAATGTGCGTTGAAATGCGCTCCAAAATAAGCCGTGTGAACATACCTTTAGGGCAAAGAGCAAACAAAACCAGCATCCACCTTCAGTGTTTTGTCGACTGATATAGTAGGCCAGGCACCTTTGTAACCAGTTTAAAAACTTCACATCTTTAATAGAAAAATATTTTTTAAAACTTACATTCATGCGGCAGAAACAAGTGTCCTTAGTACATGCGGCACAACCACCATATGACGGGATAGCACTGAATCATGCCCGATATGCTACGGACCTTTAGGGCAAAGAGATATTGTCACATTACAAAAGAAACAATTAAGGCTATGTCTACAGAGCATATGTTAAAATGACATCCAAAATCTAACGGCATTTTAACATCGTTGTACCGCGGTTTTTGGTGCGGGTTTGCGTAAAGCAAAAAAAAACCGCTGTCGGTTTTCCTACCAGCCCAGTACATTGCCTGTATGGTAATCTGATAGAAGATAGAACATGGGCACAGGATTACAGTCAGATTTTTGCAAATTCTAAATACTGAATCTGCTTAAAAATCCGACAGTGAGGGTATGTTCACACGGCATCTTTTGGCGCTTAATTGCATTGCAATATGCCCAAAATACGCCCTGCAACTATGGTGATTCATAAAGTAGTAAACTTGCAAAGAAGCACTTACTTGAAAGGTATAAAAGCCGTTTCTTTATTATTTCAATCTTCGTGCATAAGGATAAAAATAGCGTAATACAGGCAATGGTAAAGGCTGACGCGTTTCTGGCTAGATACTAAGCCCTTGTTCACAGCATGTCAGTTTGTATTGAAGTGCTCATTTATATAGGGGGAAAGACTTCCACATCACAATCTATGTCACTTCCTTTACTACTGAAATTCATTCATAAAAATAGGTACGTGGTTTTCACTACTACAATTAAAAACAAAAACAACAACCATTGCGACTATGTGATAAGCTTACATTAGCTTTAATATATAACTTATACTGGCTGGCATATACATATATTCCTTCAGTACAATATATTTTGTGGACTCAATATATGTATGCCAAATCATTGCGATAATTTAAACCCCTCGGAATACGGGTTTGAAGTTGGAGTATCCAGAATGCCTCTCTCATACGAACTTTGTGCAACCAATCTCCACCCCTGTTTGGTCGCTCCACTTTCTCTATACCAAAACAAATGAGACTCCGTATATCCCTTTCATGTATTTCGACAAAATGTCGTGCTACTCCTGAATATGTTGCTGTGCCATTTTTTAATATTATAAAGATGTTCTGAAATGCGGGTCTTAAATTTCCGTATACTTGATCCTATATAAAGCTTATCACATATCTCGCAGTACATACCATAAATAACGTGATCAGTGTCACAGTTTATAAATTTATGTATTATATATTCTTTATTATCTGTACGATTTGCTTTGAATTTAGATGTTTTTTTAGTGACTTTGCATATGTTACACCTACGACCCCCGCATGGGAAAAAGCCTGTTTGTGCCATCCATGTTTTCCCTCTATTCTGTGGTTTAATGAAGTTACTAGGTGAGATTTCATTCCCTATCGTTCTATTCTTCTTTGGGACACATTTAATTCCATTATCAATAATTTTTGCTAAATCCCTGTCTTGTCTTAATACATTTATATTCTTGTGAAAAAATCTTTTTTATTTTTTCAAACTCTGCACTATATGCTGTAGAAAAAATAAGACTTTTTTTTAAATTTGTCTTTTTTCCAATCCTGTTTTTTATTTTCTTTTGTCAAAAATTCCCCTTGTGTTTTGTTCTTTATTTTGTGCAGTGCTTTCTCTATTTGAACTTTGTTATATCCCCTTTCCTTCAACCTCTGTATAATCCTATTTTTTTCTATCTCATAATCCTCATCATTCGTGCAAGCTCTTTTTGCACGAATAAATTCTCCAAGAGGGATAGAATCTATAGTATGTCGTGAGTGACTACTGTTGGCTCTGAGAAGGGAATTTCCACTAGTTGATTAACAGTATAAAGATGTGTTGACCTTTGTTTTCTGTAAATCACCTTCTAATTGGATATCAAGGAATGCAATGCTAGTTTTATTGCTAAAAGAGGTAAATTTTAAATTGAAGGGATTTAAATTAACATATTCAACAAACTCTGGTATGGACGCTACTTCACCCCTCCATACGATCATGAGATCGTCTATGTAGCGCCCATACCAGAGAATGCTGTCAGCAAAGGGATTATTTTGATGGAAAATTGCCTGATATTCCCACCACGACATGTACAGGTTGGCAATGGCCGGTGAAGAGGTGGCACCCATAGGAACTCCCATGATTTGTATATAGAAATCCTTATCAAACCTAAAATAATTATGCTTGAGTAGAAAATCTATACTTTCAAGGAGAAATAGTGAAACATTTTCTTCATAAGCACTGGATTTTTGTAGGTGAAATTGTATTGCTGATAAGACCAAGGGTGGATCTACCGTTATCATGGATACTGGGCTATATGAGACATTATGTAGAGATATATTAGAGGATACACAAACGTATAACAAATTAAGATCTGATCCCAGTTCTGTTTTTCAAAAGAAATTAGTTAAACTACTTGATGAGGGAGTACATCTGGGAGTGCTGGACACTAAACAAAGGAAATATTTGGAAAATGAAAACGCACAGACTCCAGTTTTTTATGGAGTACCCAAATACATAAAAAACAATTCCCCCAAGTTTGAGACCCATAGTGTCCAGCACTAACAGTTTTACAGCCAGATTGAGTGATTTTGTGGATAAACATCTGCAACCATTGGTACAAACCACTCCAGGCTATCTCAAAGATAGCAAAATGGTCCTACAGACCTTTCGAGATTTTGTATGGATGGAAGATTACACCTGGCTAACATTAGATGTTGTGAGTCTCTACTCTAATATCCCACAAACCTTGGTCTTATCAGCAATACAATTTCACCTACAAAAATCCAGTGCTTATGAAGAAAATGTTTCACTATTTCTCCTTGAAAGTATAGATTTTCTAATTATTTTAGGTTTGATAAGGATTTCTATATACAAATCATGGGAGTTCCTATGGGTGCCACCTCTTCACCGGCCAATGCCAACCTTATACATGTCGTGGTGGGAATATCAGGCAATTTTCCATCAAAATAATCCCTTTGCTGGCAGCATTCTCTGGTATGGGCGCTACATAGACGATCTCATGATCGTATGGAGGGGTGAAGTAGCGTCCATACCAGAGTTTGTTGAATATGTTAATTTAAATCCCTTCAATTTAAAATTTACCTCTTTTAGCAATAAAACTAGCATTGCATTCCTTGATATCCAATTAGAAGGTGATTTACAGAAAACAAAGGTCAAAACATCTTTATACCGTAAACCAACTAGTGGAAATTCCATTCTCAGAGCCAACAGTAGTCACTCACGACATACTATAGATTCTATCCCTCTTGGAGAATTTATTCGTGCAAGAAGAGCTTGCACGAATGATGAGGATTATGAGATAGAAAAAAATAGGATTATACAGAGGTTGAAGGAAAGGGGATATAACAAAGTTCAAATAGAGAAAGCACTGCACAAAATAAAGAACAAAACACAAGGGGAATTTTTGACAAAAGAAAATAAAAAACAGGATTGGAAAAAAGACAAATTTAAAAAAGGTCTAATTTTTTCTACAGCATATAGTGCAGAGTTTGAAAAAATAAAAAAGATTTTTCACAAGAATATAAATGTATTAAGACAAGACAGGGATTTAGCAAAAATTATTGATAATGGAATTAAATGTGTCCCAAAGAAGAATAGAACGATAGGGAATGAAATCTCACCTAGTAACTTCATTAAACCACAGAATAGAGGGAAAACATGGATGGCACAAACAGGCTTTTTCCCATGCGGGGGTCGTAGGTGTAACGTATGCAAAGTCACTAAAAAAAAATCTAAATTCAAAGCAAATCGTACAGATAATAAAGAATATATAATACATAAATTTATAAACTGTGACACTGATCACGTTATTTATGGTATGTACTGCGAGATATGTGATAAGCTTTATATAGGATCAAGTATACGTAAATTTAAGACCCGCATTTCAGAACATCTTTATAATATTAAAAATGGCACGGCAACATATTCAGGAGTAGCACGACATTTTGTCGAAATACATGAAAGGGATATACGGAGTCTCATTTGTTTTGGTATAGAGAAAGTGGAGCGACCAAACAGGGGTGGAGATTGGTTGCACAAAGTTCGTATGAGAGAGGCATTCTGGATACTCCAACTTCAAACCCGTATTCTGAGGGGCTTAAATTATCGCAATGATTTGGCATACATATATTGAGTCCACAAAATATATTGTACTGAAGGAATATATGTATATGCCAGCCAGTATAAGTTATATATTAAAGCTAATGTAAGCTTATCACATAGTCGCAATGGTTGTTGTTTTTGTTTTTAATTGTAGTAGTGAAAACCACGTACCTATTTTTATGAATGAATTTCAGTAGTAAAGGAAGTGACATAGATTGTGATGTGGAAGTCTTTCCCCCTATATAAATGAGCACTTCAATACAAACTGACATGCTGTGAACAAGGGCTTAGTATCTAGCCAGAAACGCGTCAGCCTTTACCATTGCCTGTATTACGCTATTTTTATCCTTATGCACGAAGATTGAAATAATAAAGAAACGGCTTTTATACCTTTCAAGTAAGTGCTTCTTTGCAAGTTTACTACTTTATGTGTCCTGCGACTGGGGACTGCACCTGCTTTAGAACTGGGTTTGGCCGTGTGAGGTTTACCAGATGATTGAAGACTGCAATCAAGGTGAGCTCTAAATCCTTCACTATTGAAATGTTGTTTCGTATGGTGATTCATAGCCCTCATTTAGAGTTATGATTACATGCTGTTTTTTCCCGACGTATATTACGCTCTGGTAGAAAGAAGTGACATCTTGCTTCTTCCAGCGCTTATGCACCAGGCCAGGGAGTTTTAGTAACACTTGCTGCAATACGCCGTTTATTGAAACCGTATAAAACAAGCCAGAAGCAAAAACTTATGCAAAAGATGGTCAGAGGGGTTAACAAGCTGACGCATTTCAGGCCGAAGTTGCCCTTAATCTTAGCTACACAGCACAGGATTACAGTCGGATTTTTAAGCAGATTCAGTATTTAGATTTGCAAAAATCCGATTGTAACCAGTGCCTAAAGCCTGCAATAGGGAAATCTGTGGTGTAGTCTACACAGCACGGATTTTCTACTGTGGGATTTCTAAACTGCCGGCCCTCATGTTCTATCTTCCGTTGGATTCCCATACAGTCAATATAATGGGCTGGTGGGAAATCTGACCGTGGTTTTCGCCGCAAACCCTCACCAAAAACCACAGTACAGTGATGTTAAAATGCTGTTGGATTTTGAACGCCATTTTCAAATATGATGCGTAGACATAGCCTAAGGGTATGTCCACATGGCTTAAAAGGCCGCGTATTCCAAAATGTGCACCGCAATTATGGTAATTCATGTTGTGGTAATTGTGGTAATTGTAACTGCTATATAAGTTGATAATTAAGACCTCCATTTTACATTGATAAGCCGCCGCCATTTTAGGTGAAGCTGTGATTCACTAAAATCATTTTGACAGCTGACACTTCAGTATAAAAACATGGTATTTAGCTAGGAGCATCAGTTATTGACTTTAGAAGGCATAGTATTTGTATAACCACAGAATGAGGGTCAGAATGACCTAAAAATGTTCTTTTCTCAAATACTGTATCTAGGTGAAATGTTATTTCGGATTAATGATTATACTATGTTATAAGCTGTCAGCATATTGAAATGATCCTGATTAATAGTAATGCAAGGCACACCTTATGAATCCCTATTGGTTGGATCATAATGAAGCTGTATCACTGATTGGATTGTTATGTAACCACCTATTTTTAATGAACACGCCTGAAGCATTTAAAAGGTGCTGTAAATTATAATAAAATTGTTCTGATCAAACCTTGATCTGGATCCAACGCGTTGTCATTTGATCGTGGAAGACTGAGCAGGCCCAAAGCCTGGGGATAGATTCCACAACAATTCATAGCTCTCATAGAGAGCTATGGATTACGCGTTGTCCCCCATGATCGTATTGTATGCGCGGGGGGAGAATTGACATGTGAATTGTTCGGCTTTGTCTCCATTGCATCGGACAAAAAAACACCCGTTTTTTTTCCAGGTGCAGGACGTGGTTTTTGTCACGCTTTGTACAAAAAACATGGTTGTTTCTCGTTTTTTTTACGTCACCCATACAATAGTATTGAGTGGGAAGATGCTAATAAAACTAAAAGCGCCGGCGTA
The DNA here is from genome assembly GCA_025379985.1 of Phyllomedusa bahiana. NCBI lineage: Eukaryota > Metazoa > Chordata > Amphibia > Anura > Hylidae > Phyllomedusa > Phyllomedusa bahiana. Next base: position 79,791 of record JAODAL010012965.1, read on the forward strand.
TTATACAACATGTTGTATACTATGCCGGCGCCAGAAGATGAGCAGAGTAAAGATTAGCTGTAGAGACTGCAACTCTTCTTTCCTATTGCTATGGGGCTGCACGAACTAAAACTAAAAAACTAAAAGCGCCGAAAATACGATTATAATTCTGTGCAGTGGAGACATCGCCTTAGCGGCAATTACGCGCCGCTCACAATGCATGTTTATGGGGCCAGCGTCTGTCCACTCCCCCATGCTTTGTAATTACGCGCTCATCAGCACATGGCGTAACACCCGGCGTATTGCGGCGTGTACTCTACATGTACGTGTGAACATAGCCTAAGGGTCGTCGGACAGGTGTTGTCACGTGACTGGAATAAACAAGGGGATGGGGGCTCTGACAGGTATTACTATGGAGCTAGAAAGGCCAAGTACATTAGGTTTGGCATCTGCCAGGTAAGGCTATGTTCACACGGCTTATTTCGGGGCATATTTGCGGACGGTATTACGAAATACGTCCCGAAATATGTGTCAAATACGTGTCACAAAGTGTGTAACGTATTTCGCGTCGTAAATACATTCCCCATCTTTACTATGGGGATTTACGTCGCGAAATACGCCTCAATAAGTGACAGGAGACTAAATTTTACGATCGTATTTAAATGGAGAAAATACGTTGCGGAAATACACCTTGTGTGTATTTTACATTGGAATCAATGCTAATCTAATTGTTCATTATTTGAAACGTATTTGCGGGCGTAATTACGTCCGCAAATATGTCCCGAAATAAGCCGTGTAAACATAGCCTATCACGTAGACCAGGGACTTCCTAACTCCAGTCCTCACACCCCATCAACAGGTCATGTTTTCAGGATATCCCACAGAATGCACTGATAATAATTAAGTCACTTGTGCACTGCTAGGGAAAGCCAGAAAACATGACCTGTTGGTGAGGCGTGAGGACTGGAGTTTGGGAACCCCTGACGTAGAGCAATGTTGGGGCCATTATCTGACGTCATTGCGCCACTGTGAAGCGTCCTGACTAACGCCGCCAGATAACTGAGGAGAATCGCAGCGCATCTTCGAGAATTCGCGCCACAAAGGTAAGAACCAATCGTCTTTCGAGGGCGGGATGCAGCTGATACCACGTGACCGCCGTGTCCGCGGCTCGTGCAGGAAGTGGCGGAGTGACGCGCGCGGGCCATGCTGGAAGCGACCAACACGATGAGTCCGGAGCCGAAGCGGCGGAAGGTGCTGCACACTGTGACATTATAACGTTATTACAGCACACTGCACCCTATGTTCTGCTCACTGCAATATTTGTCTTGCTTTCTCCGTATTCAGGTGGTGGAGGCTGTGGAGGACGCTCGGCTCTCGCTTTTCCTGAAGTGGTGCGAGGAATTCTTCATCCATCTGAACCCAAAGGTGAGCGGCGGTGAGAAGCAGAGTGCTGCAGTAGAATGACATACTGGCTGATGGCTCTGTGCATGTTCTCAGGTGTACCCCAGCACGCAGGGCACCGTCTACCAGTATGGCATGCTGACCCGTGAGGATCTCCCTGCAGGAGAGGTGATCTTCTCTGTTCCCCGCGCTGCCCTCCTGTCCCAGCATACTGCTAGACTCCAGGAGCTGCTGGAGAAAGGTACTGCCTGTGAGGGTGCGGGATCCCTGGCCTCAGGTATGTAGTGTGACTCCTACTTATGATCATCTCATGCCACAGAACATGACAAACTGAAAAGCCGATCCGGCTGGGTTCCGCTTCTCATCTCCCTCATGTATGAAGCTATAGATGAACGCTCTCCATGGGCCCCCTACTTTGCATTGTGGCCCCAGCTGACACCCCCAGATCTGCCCATGTTCTGGTGAGGATATGACTCTTTAGTGGTGCTGGCTGTCCGCATCTTACAGAAATGAATGAACCCTGTTGTTGTCTTCCTGCAGGTCAGAGGAGGGGAGGCTGCGGCTGCTGAAAGGCACCGGGGTACCTGAGGCTGTGAAGAGAGACCTGGAGAACATAGAGAAGGAATACACCACCATTGTGCTACCTTTCATCACAAGGTATCCCAAGCTGTTCTGCCCTCAGACGCACCCCCTGGATTTGTACAAGAGGCTGGTGGCATTTGTCATGGCGTATAGGTGAGAGGACAGCAGTCATTGGTGTCCTGCATCTCCAGCAGATTTGAGGATCTGTGGATACTGCATCAAGAGCAGTTCATTAAAGGGGTTGTCTCACTACAAGGATTGCTTTTTATGTTAAAGATCTTGCAAAAACAAGTCACTTTGCAATATATGTCCATTAACTGTGTCCTACCTGTTTCTAGATATGCCCTCTTGTATGGGCTGCATCAGCTCCTCAGGTCGCTATAGCTACAGACCTGTTTGATCTCTCCTGATAGGCTGCCAGCACTGGTTGCTATAGCTACAGACCTGTTTGATCTCTCCTGATAGGCTGCCAGCACTGGTTGCTATAGCTACAGACCTGTTTGATCTCTCCTGATAGGCTAGCACTGGTTGCTATAGCTACAGACCTGGCTTCTACTGCAGCCTAGTGTTAGCCAGTAAACATGCCCCTGAATTCAAAGTGAAACCAAGAAAATAGTTCTGAGGTAAGATGAATCGATGTAGTGAGACAACCCCTTTGGCAGTGTTCACACGGCTTAGTCAAGCCGTAATTGCAGGATGGATTTCGCCCGCAGTTACGGCTTGAATAAGGGGCGGGGGCGCAGCTCGCCGGACCCATAGACAATGCATTATTTACGGCGCGTATGCGCCGTAAATAATGTGCATGTCACTTTCTCCCCCCTTGGCGGATTCGCCGAGCGGGGAGGAGCGACGGAATCCACAGTTCTCTATGAGAACTGTGGATTACCATAGTTACTGGGACGGATTGGAGCCGTACTGCAGCGCAAATCCGGCGCGGGGTACGGCTCCAACCCGCGCCCAAATAAGCCGTGTGAACGAGGCCTTTAAGTGCAGAGCGTCACAACATTGTAGGATGTGGGGACTACCACAATGGGTGTTACGGTAGATTTGGGGTGGTGTTCAGACACGGCGGTTAGCGGACCACCGCAATTGCTTTGGCAGGCCGCAGATCTGACTTTCTTTTACGATATGATGACACAATGGCTTGTGATGCAGAATCTGCTTTCCATTGATTCCAAACAAATCTGCATGTCCGTGCAGATGACGCAGATTCAAAGTCTGTGTTATAGAATAAAAAAGTGATCTGTCACTTAGGGATGTCCATTCTGCGAGTGTGTCGCTACAAGACAATCTGCTTCGTCTAAAAGTACAAGTGGAAACACCCGTTAACTACCATCCACTTTGACAACGGCCGGTGCAGTTATTATTTTAAGTGTATATTAAAGGGAACCTGTTATATAGATTATGCCCCCCTTGCTGAGGACAGCACAAGCTAGTGACAGACATGCTGTTTCCAGCGCTGTGTCCCTTATTCTGTAAGATGCTGGAGTTTTAGAGCATTTAACCCATCTTATTTATGAGTAGGTGTTAGCCCCGCCCACCAAAGGCTAGCCCCGCCCACTGACAATTCTCATGTTTCTACCTATTCAAAGTAATAGGTTTATCAGTGAAGGTGGGCGGGGTTTGAAAAAAATTTACTGACTCTTTTCTGGCTGAAAACTGCAGATTTGAGCATTAAATACTCAAACTACAGCATCTTACAGAATATGGGACACAGGGCTGGAAACAGCAGGTCTGACACTAGCTTGTGCTGTCCTCAGCAAGGGAGGCATAACCTATGTGACAGGTTCCCTTTAAAGAGGTGTTCTCAGTGGGAGTCAAGAGTTTATCTGAGCGGCACTTTTCAGCTGTAATCGGAACTCCCATTCAAGTCTATGGGAGAAACTAGACCATCTCTCTGTTTGGAGATAGCGGTTCGGATCCCACCTCTGTAACACGGACCTATCAGAGAATGGTGGCATATTGGTTTAAGTTGAAAAATAATTTATTGCAAGATGCAATAAAACAAAGTTGTTAAAGTATGTGGGAAAAAAAGTTAAAATAGACGATGAAATAAAGAATATAAACAAAATGATTCTGAACACTGCCACGTGAACCCCCCGCCAAAAAAAAAAAAATTAAATTTAAACTTCCTAGGTATCCACATGATTGTAATAACCTATGGAATTTAACAGGCTATTAAGTGTTATAAGATAGATACACACAAAAAGCAGAAATTTTTTTTTTTTAATACCACAGTACACTAAAACTACGCTTAAAGAAAATAAAAATACTTCTCCCATATAAAAGAAGGCTTCAAATACCTGCATCACTAAATAAAATAAAACAAGTTATGAGTGCTGAAACGCAGAGCGGCAAAAGTGCAAAAATGTAGTTATAGGGGTTTTCTCACCATGCTGTTTCATAGGATGGCTTTAGATTCACAGTGCTTGCTCAGGCTGTAGGTGGTTCTACAGCAGTGATTAGTATATCAGCTCTGCTATTCCTAGCTGAGCCTGTTGCAGTGAGATGAGTGCAGATTTAGTCTAGTAACCAAAGTTACAGCCCTTTTCAGAGTGAAAACGAGTGCTTTTCAAATGTTAAGGAGATAATCCTGTTAGGGATATATGGACAATAACCTAGAGACTCTTGTGTGCACTCAGAGCAGATACAATCTCTTATCTTCTGACCTGGTCCAAAAATAGTCATCTTTTAACAGTCCCTAGGTGTTGAAAACCCGTTTAAGGTCTTTTCAGGCCTGGTTCTTAAGGGTTTAAAGGCAATAGATGAAGCTACTCCATACAGAGTGGGTGCCAGTTGTCATTTACAGCCAGGATCAGAGATCACTCTGATCCCAGCTGTTTAACCACTTAGATTCCATGGTAAACGTGACTGCAGCATCTAAGTAGTTGAAAAACTGTACAGTGCTCTGTTCTGTAGCCCGATTTTTTTTTTTTTTTTTTTTTTTTTAAAAAACCCTTAAGAAAAAGGCAGGAGTGGACGACTAAGTTGATGCTCCCCATCCTCCTGCCTTTTCGAGGTTTCATAGATGCAGAAAACGTAGGGCTAGGTCCAGAGCCCATCTTATTAGACCTTTTGTTTCATAATGAGTACAGACGGTCCCCCAACTTCACCTTTCTGACTTACATACTGTCCCTATTAACAAACGAGACTTAATGGGGTAGGCTGGCATCTTGTAGTTTCCATGTTCCCAGCAGAAATCGTGGCGTGGAACGAAAAGTTCCAGCTGCCACTGCAAGCACATAAGTGAAATCCTCCTTAATGGGGGCAGAGATAGCAAAACAAATCCAAATGTAAAAACCACCCAGCCTGCGCATCCAAAACTGAAAGAGAACTTTTGTGCCTGGAGTGCAATTAATAAAATAACCAGTTTCCGACGTCCAGTCCCTATCCGTTTCGTAACTGGCTGTTTATTGCTCCAGTTTCCAGGAGCCACTGCCTGATGAAGAAGAGGATTGTGAGAAAGACAGCCTCCCACCAATGATGGTTCCAGTTGCCGATTTATTGAATCACATTGCGCACCACAACGCACACCTGGAGTTCACACCGGTGAGTTTCTTGCTGGCATCTTTTTAGTTGACTACATTGACACTTTATGAGCCGCATCTAACGCCTCTTGTACCAGCTGTGTTTAAGAATGGTGACCACGCGACCAGTTATGGCAGGAGATGAGCTCTTCAACACTTACGGAGAAATGGGAAACTGGCAGCTTCTGCATATGTATGGATTTTCTGAGCCATACCCTAACAACATCAATGAGACAGCGGACATACCAATGCGGATGCTCCAAGAAGCTGCTCTGCAGGGTATGTGCTTCTTGCTATAGTGTCTTCCTACCATGTTGTTGGAAGGGTCTTTCTAAACATTGATCTACTTCTAGGGGTGACATCGGAAGAGGAGAGGGCACGCGTGCAGCAGCGCTGGGCTTTCCTCCGACGCATGGATGGGGTTGGGGAGGAAAGAGCTCTTGTATTTGGCTGTGAAGGAGTTTTAACAGAGGAGGAGTTAAGGATGTGTCTGAAGGTGAGTAATTATTACCCCTTCCTCCATTCTGGACGAAGGGGTAGAACATGATGCAGACCCCTTAGTAATCAGATGCCTAAAAGAGGTTCTGTCATCACAAAGAGCATATTGATAGGATAGGACTGCCCCGCACCTATCTCCAGAATGGGCCCCTGAACTGCCCAATAAGAATGGAGAAGTGGCCGTGCTTGTGCTGTTACCGTCCCTTCATGTTGGTGGGAGTTCTGATGACAGCTGAACTCAAAACTTCCACTATAATGAATGGAGAGGAACAGCGTAAGGGCAGCCACTTTCCTGTTCTGATCTATCCAGCAGTGGGACCTATGAAACATTGATGGCATATCCTATATGTAATGATAAAACCCCTTTAACAGTAAACAGAAATATAAGGTAATTTGTTTCTGCTGCATATTTGGACTATATACTACTGATGCCGCCCTCTTTTGTGGATTATTGATGTGATGATTTTTATAAGTGTTGTGGGTTTTTGTGTAAGAAATTGTAGATGTAAAGCCTGGGGGGGAATATAAGGTAAGTAGGCATCACTAATAAATAGGGGTGCAAGCTATGTGCCAAAGTTACAGTAGAAAAACTGCAAAACACAAGCTGCTCAACCAAAATATCTTTATTATAATAGTCACACAAAATATAAATCTAAAGTCCAAAGAAACACTTAAAATAAACATATGATAGACAGTCTGGTTCCTTTCTGGGCACACAGACATCTCCACTATACATGGGAAATATAATATATTGACCGTAAAATTGCAAGTAAAAAGTAAGGCCAGGTAGAGAGAAATCAACCATGTTCAATCATCTAAAATACATAATACTTGCCCTGAGCTTTGGGTTTATATTTTTTGTATGGGACCATTAGGATCTGTTCACAGGGTGTTTTTCAGTCCAAAAAAAAGCGCATAAAATGTATGCTATAGTTATAAATAGGGTGTCTGATGCGCAAAACAGATCACAAATTGACATGACAATTCTTGAACCGAATTTATTAAACGCATCTGAAAGACGTATGTAAAATGCGTACGGGTTTTACATTGAAATCAATGTGAACCACACTGACCACTGTTAGATACGTGTTTTGTTCCACAAAATGTACCCAATGACGTATCTAAAAAAAATGCTGTGTAAACATCCCCTTACGATAAAGATATTTTTGGTTGTGCAGCTTGTTTTGCATGCACCTCTTTTTCTTTGCCCTTTAACAGTAAACATAGCTTTATTCCACACCACTGTGGTATTAGTTTCTCATCCTGCTTTTTCAATCTTTTCCAGGTGCTCTGCATGTCTCCAGAAGAATTTGCGGATTACGAAGAGAATGATGGCTGGGAGGAGGACGATGAAGATGAGGAAACGCTAAGTAATCAAGAAATTACACGTCTGCCTCCAGCCTGGCGCAGACTACTCCACGTAACTGCAGGACTTACCCTGAAGAGTTATGCTAGTGACTTGTCCAGGGACCAGGCTCTTCTAGATGATGAAGCTTTGTACACCAAGCTCAGCTCCAGGGAGCAATATTCCCTCCATGTGCGATATGGACAGAAGAAGATACTACACCACCTGCTTGAACTGACCATAACTAATCCACAGTGACCATTTTATCTTCCAGTAAAAGACAACACTGTCTCCATTCAGCCCAAAGACTGAGAGGTGGTGACAGCTCTGTGCTTTAAGGTATGTTCAGACGGCGTAATGTCGGTCCGTACTTCGCCGTGTAATTGCGCTTCAATACACCCGGAGTACAGGCCGACATTACGGTAATTGATAGTTCTCATTAAGAGCTATTATTACCCTTTCTTTCCCCCAGTGCACAATACACGCCCAGGGATAGAACTGACGTGTTAATTTTTCCTGGTGATTATGTGCTGGGGAGAATGAATGTCAGCGAGCGCTTCAGAGGGACGCGCTGGCTACAGCAGGCACGCGTGCAATATAATCATCTGAACATACCCTTAGGCGTTCTTAAAGGCCCTTGAAATAAAAATCACTTTGCTGTAGTCTAAAAACAACTTCAAGAAGTGACCTACAAGTATAATGTAACTGGTATCTCAAGTGATGCTTCCTTTGTGTAACAGATTACCAGACAGCAGCGATGTTGTACAGGGAGGAAGATATTACTCTGCACACAGTAGACTACCTTGTTATAAAAGAAAAAAAGGGCGGGCCTTAAAAACTTTTTTTGGGAAAAGAGGCCCCAACAATTATGAAATCAGATTTCGACGTTTGGCTAAACAAAAAATTTTGGTTTAAAAAGGCCCAAAATGTTTTTTCCCTTTGGGGGGGAATATGACTTTTTTTGCACCTTAATTTTTTGTGAGTTTTAAAACAAAAGGGCTCCTTCCCAAAACTATCACTATTTGTATACATCAGTATCAATACTACCATACTTTCGAAAGGACTGCCCCGAAAATGGGTTTTGGGTGTAAATCTTTTTTTAAAGGGGGAAACAACCCTAAGGCCCGCTGAAGGATAAACGTAACAGTATACCGGAATAGTCCTATTCAGTGTGCAATAAATACCACTTTTCAATCCTCTAAACATCTCTGTACAGTGCTTAATAATATATATTATTTTTCAGGCAGTGTGACATGAATAAAAATGTATGCAAATTAATGCTGGCGGAAAGAAACATCTGATATTAACCGACCTGAGATACAGCATCTCTCTAACCAGTACCCAGACCGCAAATGTGCATAATCAAGGGAAGTCTGGAGCAGGGGCCCAAGGCAGTGCCCGTCAGTAGTACATGGCCCCAATTAAGCCTGCAATAGGTTCTGCTATGTTTTTATAGCACTCATTCCAACTTTTAGTAGCTGGATTTGTTATTACATGTAACAACAAATCAGAGAGACAGAAGAAAAATAGCCAGAAAACTTTATAGGAAGTTGTACCCAGTAAACATATATACATACAGGTAGGGTGTGCTTAGAGGGAGGAGCTGTACAACCATACAAGTGCTACAGCGCCCTGGTTAATGGAGTGGGATGGACATGACCTTATTACCACACTTACAGGAAATTGCATCTGCATAGAAGCGGGTCAGAACATCAGAGTCTTCAAACTCGTCCAAAACCTTCTGCAATGTAGAGAACATGAAAACAAATGGGCAATTATCACAGTTCCACCATCGGTTAATGTTAACCGATCTCTCATGACCGAGTGGTAATCATAGGCTTGTCTCCTGTGGACAGTGCCCTCACCTGTAATTCCAGCAGACAGGTCCCCTCTAAAGGTTTGGTCACTTCACCTACACACCAGGCCAGGCTTACATGGAATGCCGGATTCTAGGGTGAAGAAAAAAAACATTATAGTGACCCGACTACAGCCAGCCATAATCTAGGGATTTCAGATAAAACTGCAATAAAGTGAGCATTGCAACCTCCGAATGTATACTGAAAACAATAGGGGCACCAACCCAATAAAGAGGTGTGGCCACAGCTACACAACAGAGCACAGGGCAGCAGGTTGGAGCAGATTTCATCTGTCTCCTACACCGACCTGGTAAAAAGTCTCCAGATTAAATTCCTGTAAGGACTTGTCTACTTCTGACACGATTTCCTGGAGCTGCTGATGTCCAGTTACTACTTCCAACCCCAAGAACGTTCTGTAAAAAGAGCAGCAAGAACTGAATGGGAGACAACTCATATGACATGGACCACTCACTGAACTAACCCTCTACAACACAGGTGAATACTCTGAGGGGCTCGACCCCCACACATCATGGGAGCCTCCCTCCTCTACATCCCACATCTGGATACATCACAGGCAGCACTCACCACACACCTGGATACATCACTGGCCGTCCTCTCCTCTATACCCCATATCTGGACACATCCCAGACAGCTGCCCTTCTCTACATCCCACATCTGGACAAATTACAGGCAGTTCTCCCATATCTGGACACCTCCCAGGTGGCCCTTCTGTACACTCCACATCTGAACACAGCCCAGGCGGTTCTCCTTCTCTACATCCCACATCTGGACACATCTCAGGCGGTTCTCCTTCTCTACATCCCACATCTGGACACATCTCAGGCGGTTCTCCTTCTCTACATCCCACATCTGGACACATCTCAGGCGGTTCTCCTCCTCTACATCCCACATCTGGACCCATCCCAGGTGGTTCTCCCCCTCTACATCACACATCTGGACAACATCCCAACGTTCTCCTTTCCTACACTCCCCCATCTGAACACAGCCAGGCGGTTCTCCTTCTCACATCCCACATCTGGACACATCTCAGGCGGTTCTCCCCCTCTACCTCCCCCATCTGACACATCTCAGGCGGTTCTCCTTCTCTACATCCCACATCTGAACACATCCCAGGCGGTTCTCCCCCTCTACATCCCACATCTGGATACATCACAGGCAGCACTACACCCCACAACTGATACACACTGGCCCGGGCCTCTCCTCTATACCCCATATCTGGACATCACAGGCAGCCCTTCTCCTCTACACCCCACATCTGGACACATCCCAGACAACTGCCCTTCTCCTCTACATCCCACATCTGGACACATCCCAGGCGGTTCTCCTTCTCTACATCCCACATCTGAACACAGCCCAGATGGTTCTCCTCCTCTACATCCCACATCTGAACACAGCCCAGGTGGTTCTCCTCCTCTACATCCCACATCTGGACACAGCCCAGGCAGCACTCACCACACACCTGGATACATTACTGGCCGTCCTCTCCTCTATACCCCATATCTGGACAAATCACAGGCAGCCCTTCTCCTGTACACCCCACATCTGGACACATCCCAGACAGCTCTCCTTCTCTACATCCCACATCTGGACAAATTACAGGCAGTTCTCCCACATTTAGACACATCCCTGACCGCTCTTCTCTACACTCCACATCTGGACACAGCCCAGGCGTTTATTCTCTACATCCCACATCTGAACACAGCCCAGGCGGTTCTCCCCCTCTACATCCCACATCTGGACACAGCCCAGGTGGTTCTCCTCCTCTACATCCCACATCTGGATACATCACAGGCAGCACTCACCACACACCTGGATACATTACTGGCCGTCCTCTACAACACTCATCTGGATACAGAGGTGGCCCTTCTTTACACCACACACCTGGATACATCACTGGCCGTCCTCTCCTCTATACCCCATATCTGGACACATCCCAGGCAGCCCAGCTCCTCTACACCCCACATCTGGACACATCTCAGGCGGTTCTCCTTCTCTACATCTGGACACAGCCCAGGCGGTTCTCCTCCTCTACATCCCACATCTGGACACATCCCAGGCGGTTCTCCTTCTCTACATCCCACATCTGGACACATCCCAGGCGGTTCTCCTTCTCTACATCCCACATCTGGACACAGCCCAGGCGGTTCTCCTTCTCTACATCCCACATCTGGACACAGCCCAGGCGGTTCTCCTTCTCTACATCCCACATCTGGACACAGCCCAGGCGGTTCTCCTTCTCTACATCCCACATCTGGACACATCTCAGGCGGCCCTTCTCTACACTCCACATCTGGACACATCTCAGGCGGTTCTCCTTCTCTACATCCCACATCTGGACACAGCCCAGGCGGCCCTTCTCTACACTCCACATCTAGACACATCCCACATCTGGACACATCCCAGGTGGTCCTTCTCCTCCACATTTGGACTCATCATTCGGTTCTCCTTCTCTACACCGCACTTCTGGGCATTACAAGCGGTCATCCTCCTCTAGCCCCCACAGTTGGACACATCACAGCCAGCCCTTCATCTTTACACCCCGTATCTGGCTACATCACAGAGAGCCTTTCTTCGCTATAAATCACAAGTGTCCCTTCTTCTTTACACCACACATCTGGCCACACAATAGGTGGCCCTTCTTTACACCACACATCTAGACATCAGAGGCAGCCCTTCTCTACACCCTACATCTTGATAAGTCACAGGCAGCCCTTCTTCTTTGCACCACACATCTGGTTACGTCACAAGCAGCTCTTCTACACATCTGGACACACCCCAGGCAACCCTCTCTCTCTACATCATACAGTAGGATACATGACATTCCACCGTTTTCAACACCGCACAGTCTGACACATGACAGGCCGCCCTCTTCTACACCACCCAGTCAGGCACATGACAAGTAGCCAGACCCATACTGGCCTCACCTGGTCTTCTCTTTGTTCACATAAACATTAAGCTGGTTAGCCACACACAGGAACCTGCGGATGACAATGTCAGAAGTTAGTGGTGACAGCAGAAAAATCCTTGTCTTACGTTATAAGAAACTGGCTTGTGCTGTCCTCAGCGAGGGGGACGTAACCTTACCGACATTGGACGTATGACTACATCCTGATGCCGGTAAGGGGCATTGTAGCACCCCTTTCTGCCAGCAAATTGCGGGATGCTGTTTTGTTGTCATTAGAAGCCAGGGGCCCAATGGAGCCCATAGGTCTGCTATGATGGGGTGTAACAGTAGATTACTGAAGTGACTATATTTTGCATTAAAATCTTGTGTTCAAATTCTAGGGGCGGCAAAGATTACTGTTAAAAAAATTAAAATAAATAAAATCCTATTTAATTACATAAATAAAAATAATCAACATCTAATACAATATTATATTTAATATCCTATCCCACAAATTTTAAAAAATGGAATAACTACTAATAAAAAATTGCAAATATTCCAATTTGGTAATACAGCTCACCCAGCAAAAAACCACCACCCCAGCCCAACACGGGGGAAATAAAAAAAGCTATTGGTCTCAGAAAATAGTGATGCAAAGAACAAAACAAAAAAAAAGTTAAACATAGCACAAACAATATAAGGGACTCAAGGGTTATTTCGGGACGTTTAAAATACGGGGCCGCAAATACGCCCGGTATTTTGAGGACACCTCTCAGCGCGTCTTTTCCCAAAACACGGGGGGGGGGCGGCCCACCCCATAAAATTCATGTCAGCGGGCGTGTTTGCGCTAAAAAATTGAAAATGTCATTATTCCCCGCGCATACAAAACATTTTAATTGTACCAAAGGGGACGATCGACTATAGTCTCTAGGGGAAACTATGGGTTACCCAATTGCGGGGCCCCATTCACTGGTAAACGGCAAAACGGCGAAAATGCGGGAATCCGCCAAAAAAACCGGTGAACAAAACCTAACTCGGCCGACCCCAAGTAAAAAATTGGGCGATTGTTTAAGAATTCGGCCGGTATTTTTTGCCCCTTGCATGGGTTTTTGGGGGACGGTTTTTGTCCGCACCCTAAACCATTGAATTGCAACCTTCCCCCGAAAACTGGCGAAGATTTTGGGATCTCCAATTTTTTTTGGGCTGCCCCGGCTGAAAATCCCCTTCATGTCACTACGAAGGGTTTTCTATTAAAGTCTAGGGGTGGGGTGATTTTCAGTTTTTAATCTTTTTCCAAAACCAAACCACTGAAAATCCGACCCCAAAAC